>VDFB02038987.1:106595-196479 GCA_007258455.2 Sequoia sempervirens
AAAAAATTGTGCACCAACTAGATGCTGTTAGCTAACTTCTGACCATAGCAATTTTAAAAATACTAAAAAAAAGGTCACCATGCTTAGGTCATACAAGAGTTGCTATGTTATGTTTTTCTGACAAAAACAACACCAATTTGTGTACATCCCTTTGTTGAACCCCTTAATCTCAACCATTTTCAAAATAAATTAGTAGTTTAGAAAGTAGGCTCAGAGCACTTCGATCCTTGTTTTTGTTCCATCTCAAAATTTTCAGTGTAACTATCCTGAATTTCACGTCCAAGGTCAGCATTTCCTGATTTCAGAAAAAAGTGGCTACTTAAGCCCCCTTTTTGGGAACCATCTTGGTGCACTTACCCTTTTGTGTTATTTGTTTATATTTATTTTTTCCAGTTGAAGAGCTCTACATCAATTACATGAGGCTGCATAATACATAGTAATGTTTCTCAATAGCATACTTGTATATTTGGAGTCATGTAGACTTATTACTCATCTCTTTAGACCCAAAATTCATAACAAACTCATTTGTCCTCAATTTATGTTTGGACAACATATTAGTTTTTTTTTTGAGATTTACACCACCATGAAACTATTTGCAATATACCCTCTAAAAATGCTAGGAAGATTATATTTATTTTATCTATTATCTTTGTTTGTTTGTTTACAGATTAATAGCAAGCTTGGTTGCACACACAAGGGAAGAAGGAAAACCATGAAGGTAGGAATACATTTAATGATATCAACTTATCAATTGCGCCCCTTATGGGGTTGTGGATCCCTCTTTGTTGGGTGCCCAGCCGAGGGCTGAGCCCCAAGATATATGTATATTGTTTTTTCTATTTTTGTTTACAATTAAACAAATGAAAACTTTTAATCGCTATGCACAAGGAAATGAGGCTGTGATGGATATGAAGCGGCTATAGATGGGGGCAAGCTGAGAAATTGTGCAGGGAGAAAACAAATTAAGAGAAATAGTTTTAAGATTATAAAATCCTTGCTTTTTTTGTTAAAACATGTATTCAACAAACTCGTATAAATCATTATTTGCCTTTATTTAATAAATTCCTGGGACTTTTACCAATTTCTTATGGCTGTCATGGAATTGGATGTTTATCCAAGTAGCTGAAGAAATTTTCATGTTGATGTCAGCACAAATGACAATGACAAAGGTTTTTTTTTTCGTGGTTAAGTAGGTAACTTTGTAGTCATAGCTCTGAATTCAATGTTTGTAAGGAGGGGAATTTTTGTGGAATCCGTTTTCCAAAAAAAATTTGAAACATTTAATATAGACCTTTTTTTTTATAGTTAATTAGTCGATAGGCTATTTGTGTCAACTTTGTTCACAATTTTTGTCAGGCTTGCCATTTTTCAGGCTTTCGATGATTAGGAAAATGGTAGCAGGTCGGTCAGAATTTTTGTTAGCCTCCCAGATTTTTGGCCTTCCAATGGCCATGAAAAAGGTGGTGAAGGCAGTTGTTGGCTACTTTGGAAATAAGGTGGCATTTGTTAGACCACATGGATAGAGAAGGTTGTAGGTCAAATTAAATGTTGGTTCGTGTCAATATTAATTGTTGTATGCTTTGCGTGTACTAGGGATCGTCGTAATAAGAGTTGTTGTTTAACACCTCGGTGAACAAAACAAATGTTTGAGAAATTTTCAATAAGACATTGTTTGGTGTCATTCTGTTGCTATACCTGATATGAGAGTCGTGAGCGATGAGGGTAAGCTTCTATGAGCGTGCAAGGTGGATTAAGCTTTGTGCAACTTCTCTGAAGGTGGGTGGAGGTTATTTTGTATTTTTTGCAAAGGTTGATGCTTGGAAATTCAAAAGAAAAGTGTCGCCTATGATAATATTTGGCCTTATTTTGTACAGGAAAGTTGGTGAGAAGATGTGTGTTTGAAGCAAGTGGGAAAAGGTACATGTGGAAGAAACCCTTGGCGATATTGTTTGATTTGTGGTTGGCAGTTATATTTCTTGATTTTCCATATAAGGTACTGTTAATTGTTTCAAATACCTTGTATGATTTATGGTTTGCGTTTTGTGTGCATGGTTTTGCATTGATTTGATGCTGTGATTTTCTGTGGGTTTGTGTTTATGGTTTTTGTTAACTGCGTATGTTTGTAGGCTTAGAGAAACAAGGTAGCTTGGAGAAAGCTAGCAGAAAGAGGTTTGTTTGAAACAACCGGCAAGAGGTGCATATGAAAAAAACCGTTTTCCATATTGTTTCATTAGATTTTTCATAAAATACTATTGATTGCTTCTAATTTTGATAAGGGGTTGTTGAGAAAAGACTATATTGTTTGTGAAAACGAGTATTGTTTGGTTTAAGGTTCACGCTTTGTGTTTATGGTTTTGTATGGGTTCCTACCTGCCATTTTTTGTGTTTTGTTGGTTTCTTCATTTGGGTTAGTCTTTAAACCAATATTGTTTGGTTTATGGCTTCCAGTTTGTGGTTATGGTTGCAATGGAATAAAATAGTCAGCCCTATACACTTTGTGTTAGCTTCCATTGGGCATTGTCAATTATAGTTGTGTTGATTAAGCTATGTTGTTTCATTTTGGAGAAGGTGTTGTTGAAAAGGTTGTATTGTTTTAATTTTTAAGGAGGTTGTGTTGAGAAAGGAGTGTTTTTTGTATGGGTTTGTTAATGTCAATTTTCATAGGGTTTGTGTTTATTGTAATGCACCGCCATGCAACCCTAGAGGAAGTTGCAATTAACTACTCAAATGTACTATTTTTTTTTTGTTTAAGCACAATTAACATGCAAGATCACTATCCATTGCCAACAACCTCTAAGGTTACGAGATTGAGATTACTTAAAACCCAAACAAGAAACATGAATAGAAACCATAACATTTAATTATTTAATAAATTAAATATACATGCATTCCATAAATGATAAATTACATCAAAGCAAAAGAGATACCACATGATTTCAAATAACAATAATTTACAATACGATTACAACTCTCATTCCTCGAATGAGGTAGATCCAATAAGCATGATTACATATTACACAATTCCACCTCAATGACAAATGAGGGGTAATAAAATACAATAACAACTGAAATGAATAAATCATGAAATGAAACTGGATCCCACGAGCTCTCCAACTGGAAATCCCATCCACACGAACAAGAAGATGAACCAACAGATTAAGGTGCACGTTCCACCCAACCATGTGATACTCAAAGGCTCACCCCCCATGCTAGGAGATAGTAACAAGGAATCCTATACAAGACCATCAACCACTAGACACAGGATAACTCACACTGACAAAACCAATCACATGAACCATACAACCATACGAATAACACAAGTACAACTCTAACATCACTAACATAAGTCACATTGCTTCCATAAATAAAATAGATCAAGTATATTAAGAAGACCATATGCACAAAACCAAATACCAAATGCTATCGTAGAAAGAGTTTCATCACATAGCTCAACATGGGTTGTCCTTTGGGAATCTTCATAGGCTCCGACCCCCACTATGAGTTGTCTTGGTGGCCTCTACTGAATCCCGGCCCCCATACTCACTCATGTGGAATCAAATACCTCTCGTAAAGACAAGATAGATGAACTTGCCATTCCAGGCCTTCCCACTCATCCCAAGCCTATACGAGCACTTGCGTCTATGAGTGAGGCTCAATTATCTTAATTAATATGAAATACTACCTAAACTTCTAAGTATATTTTTTAGTTATCACTTGATTAGACCACCTCTGAAGGTTTCCCAGTTTACCTCTTTGGGCTCTGGTGCCTAACAAAAGCCAACCTTCTACTTGACAACAAACCAACACAAAACCATTCACCAAGGGTGCCAAAGTGCATACAACAAGATAAAAAATCACTCCAACTCTAGGAAGGGCATAAAATAAAAACCCACTCCAAACACAGGAGGCAACAAAAGTCAAAACCCTCTCCAAACACTAGAGGCAACAAAAGTCAAAACCCTCTCCAAACATTGGAGGCAATAAAAGTCAAAACCCTCTCCAAACACTAGAGGCAACAAAACACATAATCCACTCCTTCCAAAGGAGGCACAAATACCATAAACCACTCCTAATCCACATGAGACACAAACCACATAAACCACTCCTAATCCATAGGAGACACAAACCACATAAACCACTCCTAAACCAAAGGAGGCACAATACATCCCCGTTCGTGAAAACCGGGTGAACAACATGATACAACTATATGCCCTACCCAAGGTAATATAACGGTTGAATAATCATAATACAACAACCTCAAATAATTAAAAACCCCATATGGAAGACTTAACAACCCTTCTAATCAACTTCCCCCAAGTGACAATAGAAGAAGAGTACATTCAAGAAGGGCGATCAAACAAGAATTAAATCTATATTTGGATTTCCTAAATCGACTTCCTTCATTAACATTCAGTAATTTATTGCCTTAATAAAAACTGACTTAATAATGTATCTTTCAGACAAAAGATGAAATTTAAACCATATGTTCATTTCCTTAATTGCTTTTAAACAACAATAAAATAAAACAATTACTTTTTCTATTCAGAACAAATCAATAAATTATTTCTTCTTTTCAAATAATAATAATAATAATAATAACCATTTCTTCTTTTCAAAAATAAATCATTTCCAAAAAAAACAATTAATTCCTTTTGCCCAACATCATGAAAGAGGGAGATTACATAATGAAAGGGAAATTTGATGATTTAATCACGTACTTAGGATTTCCTAAATCCAAGCCAAACAATGACATATTGCATGAAATCAAATAAGAATAATTAACATTATTTGCACTACTCAAAAGTAATTAAAACTACAATTGCAATATTGAGGAATTTAAACTAATAATTTATCTCTCTGTTTCTCCAATTACCCATAATAATCAAAATCAACTTTTCAAATATTGTCATTTAAAGCTCATTTAATTTCAATCTATGATAAAAGAATAATCATTTTAAAATTCATATATTTAAATAATTAAATACCATTTAAATATATACCTCTAAAAAAAATATCATTTTTATATTCCAACTAATTTAAAACTAATTCCCTATTATTTAACATATATAATATATATATATATATATAATATATATAATATATATATAATATATATATATGTAAATAATAAAATAAAATATTTATTTAAATTAAAATATTATATATATATATAATATATACATATTATATATATAATATTATAATATTATAATATATATATATATATTATAATATATATATATAATATAAAATAATAATAATAAATGAAAAAAATGAAATTTAAAATAATAATAAAAAAAAGTGACTTAACCCCTGGCCTCATGGAGCACCATAGGGAGAGGGGATGCAGCCACAGGCTGCGCCCAACCTCCCCTATGGAGGTCGGCGTTGCCTGTGGCAACGCCTTCCCCACAGGCTGTGGGTAGCGCTACCACAACAACGCCCCTCCATGGGGCAGCTATGCAGCCATGGCTACGGCCTCCCCATAATACAATTTTTTTTTTTTTTAAATAAATTATTTCCAAAAAAATAAAATGCCCTCCCCTGGCCTGCATAGAAAAAAATTGTGTAGAAATTTTGAAACAAATTTTCCATAATGGAAAAATACATTTATACAATATTTTTGCATATATATATATAAAGAATATATATATATATATATATATATATATATATATATATATGTATGTATAAAAATATACCTAAAATTTCCATTTACAATCAAATTGTGCAACTTCTCAACAATTTTTTTTTTGCAATAAAACTAAATTTATCAACACAATTTCTTGGTTTAAATTTCAAATTGATATGAACTATTTCAAATGTAAAATAGAGGTTTTCAAATTTCATTTTGCTTTCTTTCCATTTGTCTATTGTTGAAATTGAAAATTTCTATTGCAAGCTTTTTTTTCAACAACAATCTAAATTATTTTCAAGATTTAAACAGGGTTTTCAAAAAAAAATTCCAAGCAAGTTTTCAAATTGAAAATGCAATTTTCTAAAACAATAAGCAAGGAAAACCTATGATCTGCAACTTGAAGGAGAGTTTGAAGAAGATAGTTGAGCTTCCTGCAAGAAGATTTTCCAAAGCTTTTTCCAAATCCTCACCCAAAATCCAAAATGCATCAACAAATAATGAAGAACTCTCCTTCCTTTTTTTTCTCATAGCCAAATTTTAAGAATGAAAAACCTTCCCTATTTTTTTCCCCAAATTTGGTCAAATACCCTAAAATATCTCATCCACCATAGTTATTGCAAATTTGGAGATATTTGATTTTTTATTTTTTTTAAAATTTAAAACCCAAAACTTCTTTCAACATGACTTTATTTCTTTATTTCATTTTTCTAAATTTCTATTTCAAAAGAATTTAAATGCTTTTAAACATTTTCATTTTCAAAAGAATTTCATATATTTAAAAATTTCTTTTCACAAAAAGAATTTAAAACTTTTAATTTTTTTTTCTTTTCAAAAAGAATCTAACACTTTTAATTCCAAGATGGATAACTTAATTCAATTCCTCACAATTAATTTAATTAATCAATAAAATAAATATAATCCAAGATTATATTATTTAATTAATTAAATTAAATTAATTAATAAAATAAATAACATTTCTAACATTACAACTAGATATTTTAATCATCAATTTAACTACACAAGCCATTTATTTACCTTTATAATTTTAAATTAAATAAAAACCAAGGTGAAATGGACAACATTAAAACAACTAAACCCGAGTACAAAGGTCTGACGATGCACTATGACCAGGGTGATGACTTGGCATGAAAATCCTAGCTACTATCTCCCAATCGAATACCGTTGGCCAATGGACATGTTCAAACCTGTGAAACCAGGTGGAGACAATGTCTTGTACCTACAATCCTGTAATCAAGACGAATTTTGAACATGCATAAAACTTAGCAGATACACCATGAAGAGGAAATCACAAAATCGTAGGGCACTCGCAAGCGAGTGATGCGATCTCGTCCCCTTCACCAATACACTCATCGTAGACTGACAGTTCCATCATAAACTAATATCTCATGCAATAACATGTTACAATAACTAATCATCATTACACCAATTAAAACATGTCAAATAAAGCATCAGATAAGATACATCACATCACACAAATAGACTATCGCTCTATAAATAGCGATTAGATCGCACACACAGGATGAAGTATCTCAATAACCAAAAAGCACATTCAAGCAAACAAGGACACACTATCTAGCCAGAAAGTAAAACAAAGGGGTATTACATTTATTGTTTGCTTTTTGTGGGTATGTTTGCAACGAAATAAAATTGTAGAGGTTATGGAGTTTTTGTCAATTGTTATTGTATAGCTTGGACTATATTGTAGATTTCTGCATGTTGGTGGTTGTTGAAAGTAATGTAGTTTGATTTATGGGTTTCATTTTCTGGTTATGGTTGGAACAGAATAAAATAATTAATGTTGTTGATTCTATGTTTGGTTACATTAGGTATTATTGATTATTGTTCTCTGTCTTAGGCTATATTGGGTATATTTTAATATCAATATATATGTAACATTAAAATTGTTAAGGTTATGGAGTTTTGGTCGATTCTTATTGTATAGCTTGGGCTAGATTGTGGTTTTTTGCATGTGGTTGGTTGTTGAAAGTAACGTTGTTTGATTTATGGATTTCATTTTCTAGTTATGGTTGGAACAAAATAAAATAATTAATACTGTTGATTCTATGTTTGGTTACATTAGGTATTATTGATTATTGTTCTTTTCCTTAGGCTATATTGTGTATATTTTAATATCAATATATATAGATAAGATTAAAATTATTAAGGTTATGGAGTTTTGGTCGATTCTTATTGTATAGCCTGGGCTATATTGTTGTTTTTTGCATCTAGGTGGTTGTTGAAACCAATGTTGCTTAATTTATGGCTTTTGTTTTCTAGTTATGGTTGGAACATAATAAAATAACTAATGTTGCTGATTCTATGTTTGGTTACATTAGGTATTATTGATTATTTTTCTCTACCTTAGGCTATATTGGGTATATTTTAATATGAATATATATATGTATATATATACGTATATATGTGTACATATATATATATATATAAATTTTCCGTGAGTCTCTCTTTATGGTTTGCATTTAGTGGATATGTTGGCAATGGGGAAAAATCCTTGACCTTATGCAGTTTTTATTGATTGTAATTATCTTGATTTGCCATAAGGTACTATTGGTACTGTGATTTTTTTATTTATGGCTTCTGGTTTGTGGTTATGGTTGCAATGGAATAAAATAGTCAGTCCTATATGCTTTGTGTTAGCTTCCATTGCGCAATGTTGATTATAATTTTGTTGCTTAAGCTATATTGTTTCATTTTAGAGAAGGTATTGTTGAAAATGGTGTATTGTTTTAATTTTTGAGGAGGTTGTGTTGACAAAGGAGTGTTTTTTCTGTGGGTTTGTTAATGCCAATTTTTGAAGGGTTTTTGTTTAATGTTTGTGTTTTGTGGGTATGTGTGCAAAAAAATAAAATTGTTGAGGTTATGAAGTGTTTGTTGATTGTTATTGTATACCTTGGGCTATATTGTGGCTTTCTGCATGTGGGTGGTTGTTGAAACCAATGTTGTTTGATTTATGACTTTCGTTTTCTAGTTATGGTTGGAACATAATAAAATAAGTAATGTTGTTGATTCTATGTTTGGTTACATTAGGTATTATTGATTATTGTTCTCCCCCTTAGGCTATATTGAGTATATTTTTACATCAATATATATGTGTATATATATACGTATATATCTAAACACACACACACACACACATATATTTTGTGGGTCTCTCTTTATGGCTTGCATTTAGTGGATATGTTGGCAACAGGAAAAAATTCTTGACCTTATGCAAATTTTGTTGATTATTACTATCTAGCTCAGCCTATATTGTCTCATTTTTTATTAGGTTATGTTCAAAATGCTATATTGTTTCAATTCTCAATAAGGTGTTGTTCATAGAAGAGAAAATTATTTGTTAAAACAAATTATGTTTCATTTATAGATGCATTATATGGATCAACTTTTGACGGGTTTCTCTTTAATGTTTGTGTTTTGTGGGCATGTTAAAATTGCTGAAGTTATGCAGTTTTTGTCGATTTTTATTGTATATCTTGGGCTTTATTGTGGCTTTCTCCATCTGGGTCACTGTTGGAACCAATGTTGTTTGATTTATGCCTTTGGTTTTCTGGTTATGGTTGGAATAGAATAAAATAATTATTGTTGTTGATTTTATGTTTGGTTACATTAGGTATTATTAATTATTGTTCTCTACCTTAGGCTATATTGGGTGTATTTTAATATTAATATATATGTGTATATATATATGTATATTGTTTCAATTTTCAATAAGGTGTTGTTCATAGAAGGAAAAAATATTTGTTTAAAACATATTATGTTTCATTTATAGACATGTTATATGGGTCAACTTTCGATGGGTTTTTCTTTAATGTTTGCGTTTTGTGGGCATGTTTGCAACAGGATAAAATCGTTGAGGTTATGCAATTTTTGTCAATTTTTATTGTATGGCTCGGGCTATATTGTGGTTTTCTCCATCTGGGCCACTGTTGAAACCAATGTTGTTTGATTTATGTCTTTGGTTTTCTAGTTATGGTTGGAATAGAATAAAATAATTACTATTGTTGATTCAATGTTTGGTTACATTAGGTATTATTAATTATTGTTCTCTTCCTTAGGCTATATTGGGTGTATTGTAATATTAATATATATGTGTATATATATACGCATATATGTGTACATATATACATATATTTATATATATTTCAATTTCTTGAGTGCTACTGATTATATTTATGTATATGGTTTGTCATTGTTAGTTTGCAAGAATGTGTTGTTGAGAAGGTTATATCATTTTAATTTTTTCATAGGATTGTTTTGAGAAATGAGTATATTTTAACTTGGGTTTGTTTTTGTGAATCTTTGTGGGTTTCTGTTTATGGCGGCCATTTTGTGGATATGTTTAGAACAAAATAAAACTATTGTTGTTATGCACCATTGCCACTAGACATGAACCATAGATCAAATAGAAATCATCATTAACCTGTGAAAATAATAAGCATATTAAGCAACAAAAATGAATATTGTCTACATCTAATTTTAGATAGATACATGTCTGCACCTTTTGTAGCCATCAACACACACAAAAAACACAAGATAAGATCCAACCACCTTCACATACATTCCGTAGCCAATGAACACACCTGCACCTTCATAGAAGCTTGTCATCCTCACTCACAACTACCTTCAACAACAACATAGACCTAGAGAATGACACCGAACAATACGTTTTTGATAACTACATAGACATTTGTTCCACAAACATATGTATGTATACATAGGCTAACTGGAATGAGAAAGAACAAGACAAGGGCTGCTATGGTAAATGGAAGCCATAAATCAAATAATATAGTGTAAAGAAAATGATAACAATGAACAATGCCTTATGCAAAACAACATGAACTACATAACATTAACTATTTTATTGCATTAAAAAAACAAGATAACATTCAACCATCTTCACATAGATTCCATAGTTGATGAACGCATTTTCACTTTCATAGAAGCTTTCCATCGTCACTCATAGCTACTTTCAACAACATTAATCCAGAGTGAAATCCAACAATACGTTTTCAATACCTACATAGACATTCGTTTTACAAACATACGTATGTATACATACCCTGATTGGAATGAGGAAAAATAAGACAAGAGCTAGTGTGGTAAATGGAAGCCATAAATGAAACAAAATAACATAAGGAAGATGGCAATAGTGAACAATGCCTTATGCAAAGAAACATGAACTATATAATGCATACTTGATTTTTCCTAACTTATTCCATCATAATCTTGCACATACTCATATCCTAAAACAACACAACCTATATAACATTAACTATTTCATTGGGTTGCAACTATCGCACACAAAAGCATGACTTTCAACAGTGGCTCACATGGCAAACCCACAAAACACAAAAAGCTCCCAGTAACAAACAAACTCAAAACCTTCACTAGGAAAACACAAACCATAAATGAATCAATATTAGTTTCAATGCTAACTCAAATGCGAAGATTCACCAAAAAAATAGTAGATTAACTATTTTGCAGCCATTCACACAAACTAGAAGCCATAAATGAAACAATATTGCCAATAGTCAGGTAGATGCCAAAACCCACAAAACGCAAGAAACTTTGATTTGAAGATTCACCAAAAACACACCAGATTAACTATTTTGCAACCACTCACACAGAACCAAAGCCATAAATGGAACAATATAGCCAACAATCACCCATATGCTAAAACCCACAATTGTCAATTGCTGATGGCTAGTCTGGGTTGTTTTTTTTGGCTTAGTTTGTTGCTGTGCATTTTTTTATCTATATATGTATATATGTGTATATATATGTATTTATATGTATATGTATGTGTATATATGCATACATATGTATTTATATGTATATATATGTATATATATGCATATATATATGTATATATATGTATATATATGCATATATATATATATATGTATGTATGTATATGTATATGTATATATAACATCCAAAACATTGACTATTTTGTTGTGTTACAACCATAGACAGTAAATGGAAGCCCCAAATGAGACAATATAGTTTAAGGTGGACGTCAATGGAATGAATTGCATAACATTAACTATTTTATTCCATTGCAACCATTTCCATAGAATGCTGAAAATCACAACTTTATAGACCTATGCAAAACCTTTCATGTGAAAGAGTGGTCCATATACAGCTTATGTGTATACATATATATGTATATGTAGATTTGTATGTATATATCTGTGTGTGTGTGTGTATGTATACATATGTATATATATATATGTATATGTATATATATATATATATATGTATATATATGGACATACATATATGTATATATGTGTATATGTATAGTATGTATATATATATGTATATGTACATCTATATGTATATGTATGTATGTGTATAACATGTATTGTATGTACATACATATATGTATATATATGTATATGTATAGTATGTATAGTTTGTACATACACACACACACACACACACACACACACATATATATAGCTATTTGTGTCAACTTTGCTTGGAATTTTGGTCAGCCTCCCCATGTTCCAGACTTCCTGTAGTCTAGGAAAGGGTGGCGCATGGGTTATAGCTTTGGCTGAAGTTTTCGTCATCCTGTGAATTTTTTTGTCTTTTGATGGCCGTGAAAGGGTGGTGAAGGTGGTTGTTGGATGCTTTGGGAATATGGTGGTGTTTGTTGGGTTGCATGGATAGAGAAGGCTATGGAAATTAAATGCTAGTTCGCATCAACATTAATTGTTGTATGCTTTACGTTTACTGGGGATGGTCATAATAATAGTTGTTAAATTCCACAGGAAACAAAACGAGTGTTTGGAAAATTTTCAAGAAGACACTGTTTGGTGTCGCTCTGGTGCTATACCTGATATTGGAGCCGTGAGCGATGAGGGTAAGCTTCTGTGAGGTGCAAGCTGGATTAGGCTTTGTGTAGCTTCTTTGAAGGTGGGTGGAGGTTATTTTGTGTTTTTTGCATGGGTGGATGGTTGGAAATGCAAAAGAAAAGTGTCGCCTATGATAATATTTTTCCCATTTTTGTGCAGGGAAGTTGGCCAAAAGAGGTGTGTTTGAAGCAAGTAGGAAGAGGTGCTACAATATTTTTTTTTTTCATGGATTTTTAACTTTGAAACCAATATTGTTTGATTTATGGTTTTTGATTAGTCATTATGGTTGTAATCCAATGAAACAGTCATTGTTATACAGTCTATGTTGAATGTTGTCCTCTATATTGTTAGCCATTGGTTTTATTGTGTGTACTTTGGTTGGAATCCTTGCAAGCCTTTTTGTTCTTTTAGCTTCTCACCAAGTGAGGAAAAGGTGGAAAATGGCCTTCCCTTTAAAAATATTTAGGTTGGAATTCCCACCAGCCCCCCTATTTTAATCCTTGTGGTGGTTGCGGGAAGGGTGCTAGATGCGGTTGTTGGCTACCCTGGAGATATTTCATGTGTTCCCCTTTGTGTTGTTAGAGAAAGCGACTAATGTGGCTTATGTTGTTTTCCATAGGGAATTGTCATTGTCCCTTATCTAGTTTTGGCTATGTTGTTTCCTTTTTAGTTCTACAATCTTGGAAAAAGTATTTGGATTGTCCCTTCAATAGGTTCAAAAAGGTGTTGAACACATGTATGTGGTAGCTAATGTTCTTTGGTATGTTCAATACAAAGCCTATTATTATAGGAATTCCTTTTCAAGAATGAAAAAAATAACAAATTTCTTTCAAACTAAATAACCATCTTGTCAAAAAAAATAAATTTGAATGCTTTGTCTCCCTTTTCAAATAATATCTTCTTTAATATATAATTTTTATTTAAAATAAGTTGAAAAGACGCTTCATATGGTGCTTGATTAGGATGACAAGGTGTTGAGAGGGAAAAATTTTCCCATCAAATCTTCAAATAAACACCTTAAGGATCAATCAAGAGGACACACATATAGGTAGATATATAAATATCTATATGTACATATGTAAATATTTATTTATGTAGAGACTGGTATATCTAAATAGATGTGTATAATATATTTTTTCCTCTATATGCAACTAGCTTGATCATAATTATAAAGAGAGCAAACATCCAGACTGAGTTTTCCCTCATTTTTCGGAACGAGAAGGCTAGGAATTCAAATATTTTGTTGGCTATAATATACCGCATAGCTCGAAGCAAGGAATTAGTATAGGAAACAAAAGCTTTGAATTTGTAGCCTCCTTAGCCAATAAATTGAGGGAAAATGTTGTGTGGATGTTTGGTCTCTTAAATGTTAGCTGGTTTTGAGATTAGTTGTATGGTTTGCATGTGCTTGCACTGCTTGTGATCATAGTTGTTGTTTATCCAATTGTATATAAAGCGTGAGATGAAAGATTGGTCTTGCTTTATACTATAATTAATGTAGGAACTAATGTGCATATAAATGAAACCATGAATGAAACAATATTGCTAACAATCACCCGCATACCAGAACCCACATAATAGAATAAATATTGATATCAAGATTCACCAAAAAAATACTAGATTCACTATTTTGGAACCATACATAGAAAATGGAAGCCATAAATGAAACAATATAGCCAACACTCACCCACCTTCCAAAACCCATGAAACTATATAGTCTTTTGAACAACAATCGACACAGTGAAACAATATTGGAACTTCAAGAGCCAACCAGATGAAAAAAACCACATAAACATGCAAATTCAACACTGGAAACATAGAAAACAAAAAAGATGTTGTTGGCGAACCCAAATTGTTTCAATTTTCAATCAAGTTTTGTTGAGGAAAAATTAGTATGTTTTCACATAGCCTTCACACACCAATTTTTTGGGTATGGGATTATGTTTACTCCAATTTTGTAGCCATGTCTACAAGGGAATTACATTGCTAATGCTATTTAGGCTTTACACACACACACACATATAAACAAAGACAAAAATCTACATATATACACACATATAGTTTTTTGAGACACACACATATAAACAAAGACAAAAATCTACATATATATACACATATAGTTTTTTGAGAAATGAGTATACTTCTACTTTCGTTCCTCATTGAATCTTTGTTGGTTCCTCTCAATATATAGATGTGTGTGTGTGTGTGTGTGTGTGTGTGTGTGTGTGTGTGTGTGTGTGTGTGTGTACGCCAACCATTACTACTACACACACTTGCACCTTCATACAAGCTTTCCCTCCACGGTTACAACTACTATATATATCTACATATATACATGTTCATATATGTATATCTATATGCTTTGCATGTACTGGTGATGGTCATAATGATAGTTGTCGTTTAACACCCTGAGGAACAAAATGAATGTCTCAGATATTTTCAACAAGGAATTGTTTGGTCTCATTTTGTTGCTATATCTAATATGGGATCCATGAGCAATGAGGGTAAGCTTCTGTGATGGTGCAACCTAGATTATTCTTTGTGTAGCTTTTATGAGGGTGGGTGGAGGTTATTGAACGCATCAAACAAAATAAAGAAAGAGTATTGTCTTCCACCAATGGCGGCGACATAGAACTCATAAACCAAGAAATTTACAGTAAGCTACATAGCAACAATCAATAATCCCCTTTCGAAAATAACATAAATTGTTTTAGAAATACTCCACAAATGGTTTTTCCAATATGTACCTCTTCCGAATTCCTTCAGTTACACCTCTTCCCACTTGGTTTCTCTTCCCTTTGTCCTTTCTCCATGGCCTTCTAAAAATGAACATAAAACTATCACAACCCACCACGACTATCAAAATTTTCTAAAGGTGGTTGGAGGTTATCTTGTGTTCTTTGCATGCGTTGATGGTTGCTAAAGGTGTGGGTTGTGATAATTGTTATATATCTATCTATATGTGTGTCTGTGTGTGTGTGTAGCTCTTCAAAGTTAAACTTTTCAACCTTCACTATTGTTGTTTTTAGTCTTGTTTCTGAATTATAAGTTTGATTTTTGATTAGAACAGTGAAAAAAATGACGTGTAGGTGACAACATTGATAACAGACTCAACACTCATTTTAGCGTAGACTCATATTGCAACATGTAAAGCTATTTTGCTGACATTTTTAATAGGCTTCTTGCAACCTCATCAAAAGTAATTTCCAAAAGCTCACCTATGTGGTCTTCGATCTTTAGTTTCAATAAATATCGAAAGTCACAGTCAGCTATTGTTGTCTAGTATTTTGGGTAGAACCATGTATTTTGCTCATATTTTTCACACCTTTTCTTGCATTTCCTACCATTCACCTCTGACGAGCATGCAACATAACATAATGAATCAATTTTTATAAATTTTACAGTTGCCTTGAGAGTAGCTTGCAAAGTTTCTGGCAAGCCAAGGTAGTGGTTGAACATATATGCAATAGTGACTCTCCCATTTCCCAAAACAACCTTTTGAGGGACTGCCCAAGGGGGCTCAACAGTAGGTGGATCAATATATCCTCTTTCGATCAATGGTTGTGCTTTTGGTATGTCAGGATTTATATATAGAAGAGTACATGTGGCTATGTTCAGAACAACTCCATTGAAGTACCCAACACGTGCATTTTTAACAGCAAGAATGAGAGCTAAACTAGGGGTGTACAACTTCTCCAAATCATGACCCTTTGCTTCCCATTTTGAGCCCAAAAAATTAACATCAATTGAAAAGGATGACAAGTCATTAAGTTTAATATTCCTCCAAATTGTTTGGGACCGATCCTTTCTTTGTATAGTCGAAACCATTCCCACATGCACCACAGTGCCAATAACATCAATTAAACTATTATTAGTGAAATTTGCAATTTCATTTAATGGGGTGAACTTAAATACTTTCTCTAGAACAAAGGCCTCATCATCATAGCATTTTAACATTGAATTCTGATCTAGAATAATTTCCATTTGGCTGTTTAACTTATTAATTTTTTTGTCTGCTTGTCTCACCGATCCCTTTGAAACATAATAAGTACGCCCCACCTCAACCCTATCATAATGCACATCTATAATGTCATTAAAGCACATAATCCATATTTTTGTACCTTCATCATCAATGATATCAAAGCTAAATACTTGCCCCTCGCGCTCTTACCTGCTATAATGGTGCATATCCCTCTTTGTTGTTACACGACCTTTTATCTTCCATTTGGTTTGGTAAAAATTCAACCCTTTAATAGAGATGATTTTTGTAGGAGCATCTTGCTTCCTTAGGGATGTATTAATTCCAAAGGTGGAGGCTCATTTGGATGGGGAGGGCGACTCATAGCCAAATTTTTGTTCTTCTTGATCTTTAAACAAACAGTTAGGTTTTCCAATTAGCTGGAAATATATCATCTTCACATCTAGGGATAATATGACAATTTCCCTAGAATGAAACAAACATTAAATACTTTAAAAGGAAGCCCCCACAAACAAGGAAGCAAGAAACTACAAGTACAAGAAAGGCATAACTATATCAAACCTTGATTCCCGTAGCTTTCTAGACAAATAGTTTGTCAAGCACACAATCAAACCTATTTTTAATTTTCCTGTAAACAAAAGGTCATTATATTTTGCAAGCAAAGTTCCCTTCTGCATGTGGGTTCCATCAGACAGGATGACTTTGTATCAATCGACTGGGCTTTGATCACCTTCTTTTTTTTTGGTAAGACATTAGTTGGAGGACTGGAGATGGGACAACATCTCCGACATCTATAAATCATAGCATATCTCTTGTTAAGGCTAAATTCACATTTGTAGCCTACAAGGCAATTAAACTCAACATAGTGGCAGCAATGATATATTTATAACTATGAATCAACTCTAAAAGAAAACAGTAATATTGACACATTTGGAAACTAAGAAATTTTCCCCTCTAACATATAAGTTACTCCAAAATGGCCAATAAATTGAAGGAGAAACAAGATAGATAGTTCAAATATAAATAAGTTAGAACATATATCATAGTAATTGTTAATTCAAATGAAGTATATTCTTGGTTTGTTTGGTGCACTTGAGAAATTTTCAAGATAATTGGCAACACAAATAAACTAAACAAAAAACACACTTACAGGACTGTTGCTTTAGGATTGTTCACCAGCCTTGGAAGCGCTAGAGGCCACTGACATTGTTGCATCTACTCTTTTAGAATCAAATAGTTGCAACGCTGATGGCTGGCTAGGTCTATGACCTCAAAACACAACATGGGAACTCAATCTTTTTACACAGGCATTAACAATATGATAGGAAAGGATTAATAATAACAAGAGCTTCAATGATTCAAATAATACTTAACATACAATTTGTTATTCCAAGTTCACTGTTTCAATTTTAAAATCCATCCTTTTTTCCCTAGAAACACCAAGAGTATGACGAAAAAGAAACAATTAGGAAAAAAGCTTCAATGTTGTATAGAATAGTTAATATGAAGTATAACATTTGAAGTATGCCATGTCAAGATTTAGACAAATAACTATTTTGAGAAAACAATAAATATTGGGAAGAGTACGTATGTACATTGCTCACATCTACTTTGACATACATACAAATCTACACACAACAAAATTTAATATTGTCTCATTTATGGCTTCTGTTATGTGTAAATGGTTGCAATATATTAAAATAGTTTGTGTTGTTCTCCACAACACAATCTAATTTTTGTTCGCTAGCTTTGGCTATATTCCACTCTTTGCAATGCATAATCAAATACTTAATATTATACAATTTATATTGTTATCCAAAACACATTCTTCACTATCAGATATGTATACATATATATAGATAGATATAGATATACACACACACACACACAAACACACACACACACACATATGTATACAATATTGATTTATTAATCATTCATGTTTTGTGGCAGAGGCTTTGATTCACTTTGTTATTGTAAGTTTTTTGTGTTTTGAGGGTGTTCCATATGGGTTGATGTTGCAAGAAATCTTTTTGTGGCAATGGATGGAATGGAATAAAATAGAAAATGTTATGCAATTGATATTATTTTGCACAAGGAATGTTCATTGTTGTTGTCTGGACAAGGCTATATTGTCTCATTTCTTGCCTCCATTCAGTGTGGCTAGAAAAGGAAGTTGGCAGATGTAATGCCCCTCCGTATTAGTCCTTTTGGGCATTTAGGTAAGCGGTTATGGTGTTATATCATTGTTGATTTGGTTATTTTATTATGGATGTATGATTGGATTTATGAAGGAAACTTAACATTTTTATAGGGCCTTGATTAATCAGTTAGTTAAATTATAATTTGCTTGCATGATAATCTTATAAATTTAGAATTTAAAATAATAATAATAATAATTAAAAAAAATCAATTTCTTGAAATGGAAAGTAAATGTTTATAAGTAATAAAATTGAGTTGTTAGAAGATAAATAAATAAATAAATAAATACCTTTTAATTGCAATTAATAATAATTGAGAATTTGGGTATTGTGAGACTTTAATTAATTAAATGGAAAGAGAAGGTGATTTTAAATAAATCTTGATGAAAATATTTCTGAACTGATGTTAAAGCATGATAGAATAGAAAAAGGAATAAATCATGCACATGCATGACTTCAATCAAATTGTAGTTAGGGAATCTTGTCGTTTTTTTGTGGATTTTTAGTTTTGAAATAATTATGGAAATGAATCTTTCCCTTTTGTGAGTGTTATAGTTTTAATTTCAAAAAAAAAAGAAAGAAAAGAAAAGAAAGATGAAAGAAGAAGAAAAAAGCCACTTCTCGGGGGGATTTTTTTAGGAAGTATGGGTGTCACGATGTTGCCTATTTCTTTTTTTCTTTCCCTGGAGTTCTTGAGGAAAGAGGAGGGTACTTGCTTGTGCCTGGCAAACCAATCAAACCATCGGAGGATTAGAATATTGCTGCTTTGCCGTCTCTCCTGTCAAGGGATTCTGAAGGGGAATCTCTCCACAGTCTAAACAAGAAAAAAAAAGGGAGAAACTCGAGGAGATGGATAAGTTCGTTAAACGAATTACTGGATGAGCCCCTCTATTCGACTTATCACATTCCAAATAAACTTGAAAGGTCAGTAGTACGAGACCTTGCATAGCTTGAAGCTGAATATATATAAGAACTAATGTTTAATGAAAACACATATAGTGGTGGTCGTTGTACTTTCTATATTTTAAAAATAAAATAAAATAAAAATTGAAATTTGCAATATTGCTTGCAAATCATTGCTCCTCATTGTATCTCGTCAGTGCATGCTTTGTCTCCTCAACTCTAGATCATTGTCTTGTATGCTGAGCACCCGATGCTTGCATAGCACCATATTTCCATTAGTATATACTCCAAATTGAATCTCTTGAAGTAAATTGGGCGTCCTTTGTGAGGGTACCTTATTTATGCGTCTGAAATATACTTGCAATGAGTCCAATGTTAGGATGCACGCCTGAACACTATGCTTGTTTGAACAACTTTGAGAGCTTCTTCAAGTAAAGTAACATGCATGATTTCTTCGCCTTATACCTGCTGTCTGATTTTTTTTCTCTAGAGTTATTCTGGTGCGGACCTAGGTTATCATATTGTTTCATTTAGCATCACTTATAATCTCCACATTTACTATCTCTGTTCAAATGGATGAGAGACTCACCTCTCTTAGAGCCACCTCACTTAACTGCAAATCGTCTATAGGATTTAATAATAATACCATTTGGTTAATTTTTGCAAATTTTTGGAGTCAAAGGAAGTTATCTTAACCAGAATACGTAAGGAAATCTGATGATTAGTATGTAGTTGGTCTTTATGGCGTTGCCCTTAGTATCAAACAATATCCTTTGTACGAACTTTTTCCCCTTACCATGGCTTGTAACACTCTCAATGGTCTATGTGAAAAGAAACCTTGATGCCATATTCAGATACCTGAATTTGTATGAGTAAATTGAGCAGCGTTGGCTTCTTCCTCTTAAAGCATTTCAATACTCATATGGCTGGACTTAATATAAACTATCATATAAAGTCGTCCATGTTCTTTGGTAACTGCAGGGTCTCTTCTAAGGCTGCACACCTCTCTCATGCCAAGCACCATTCTTGCACAGTTGAACTACTCAAGTTAGATTGGGCAAGGCATTCGATGCCTCTAGTTTTAAATAATCCCTCTGATTTCATTATCAACTTATCTCTACCGCGCACTTGAACATAATAGGAAGTTTAAAGGTTTAAAAAAAACCCCTTGTTTCATTGTCAACCTCTCTCAGCCGCGCACTTGGAACATAACAGGAAATTTCAAAGAATTAAATAACCTGCTTGATTCTACTGACATTCTGTCGCAGTTGCAGCACTTGAAAATAAATATTATCAATGTACTAACACAATAGTGAGCTCTCCTTTGATCGTGGTGAAGTTTAACTTCTAACTTCTAATCTAAACACGTCTCTGGAAACTCGCCACCAAACAGAAAAATGTCCAGATTAGAAAGGAAAAGTTGTATATTATTTCTCTACTCTTAAGTCACATAATTGCACCTCACCTATCTCCTTCCCTTTAGTCTTGTGGATAACATTTGGGATTAGATAATAATGCAAGTGGACGGTCATATTTCCTAATTCCAAAATTCACTTTATGAATTTCTTGGCAACCTGTAACTGTTACATCATTTAGAGTCGAGGTATAGTTCAATTTTTTTTAAGTCTCCCTGAAACAATTGGCAACCCATCACAGCTACAACTTTTAGACTTGCAAGGGTGTAGTAAAATTAAATAATCTCTCTGATTCCTTTGTTCTATGTGCATACCTTCTAGAGTATCATTTGATTACAAGTCATGAGAGATATAGTTTAAATGACTACCCCAACTCCAAACTCTCGAATAGGTTATAGTTACTTTTCTTATTCATGCATAATATCCTTTTTAAGGCCATAGTCAGTGCGTTGAAACTCTTTCAAGATACCTTATGTGTGCACGAAAAACTTTCTCTTAGGAGTAATACTAAGGTTGTTGCTTATAAAGTTTTCCTTATGCTTGAGATTGCGTATATGTTAGAGATTGCACATTTAATAAGTCAAATGATATTATATAATAATTTAATATTAAATCGCTATCATTTAAATCAATTGTACTATTTCATCCAAAGGCTCCATCTAAACATTGTTCATAAGTCATATAAATATATATAAAGTCATATAAATCTTAGAATGAGAATTATTATGGTATAGATGTCATTTTGGTAGCTCTTAGAATTATGGTGTTTTATGGTTAAGTATTGTGGTGAACTCTATTTGACTTCATTATGGAAGTGTTATAAACTTGAATCAATGAAATAAATTGCTCCTTGAATTGAGTTTTCATTCTTAATTATTTCTTTTGAAGTGTTAGTTAAGTGGATCACTTTATGACAGTTCGAGTTCTTTATAAATGAAGTTCTTATATGATAGTTGTTAGAACCTTGAGATTGTAATTGATTGGTTGCTGAGTAGGTTGTTTTCTTTTTAATTGAAAGTGTGAATAGATAGTTGTTGTCGTTGTCATGTTGCTATCCTTCTGAAGGTGATTTACGTACCACTAAGGGGGTTCTTGTGAGGAGAAAATTGAGGTCTCCCATAGAATGCCTAGTTGGTGGCTTTTGGATATTGAGTGATTTTGTTAAATTAATGGTTGATTTTCTCTTGTATTTCCCCTTTATAGGTGACACCATTGTTGATGTGTGGATCGTATTTTTGTCTTAGGGTTGATTGATTTGTGGATGGGATTTGATGAAGCTTTCTTTGCGTGGCTTTTTTGAGATAATCTCTTCTTTGAGGGAAATTTTATCCTTGTGTTGTAATTATTGGCGAAAAATTCTTGTTGCTTCATTTTACCCTTGTTTATGGATTGTCGTTCTTTTGGCTTCCAGAGGCTTGAGATTATTGTTAGTTGATGTTCTCTCTTTATGTGCCCTTGATGTGGCAAGGGTTTTGATATCATGATTTTAAAAGGGTTATGAATTGTGGAGACTTGATTATGTGTTTATAGCGAGATGGTTAATGCCTCGCGTGGTTTGGTCTTGAGATTATTTGCTTTTTCGGTTACTTTACAACCCTTTCCTAGTTTGGTTTATGTTAGGGGTCTTAGGGAGAGTGGATCTTCGTGGGCGTTGGCACCTCAGAATGAGGAAGGGCTCAGGATAACCCACGAAAGAGTAATTAAACAAGTGATAACCTAAACAATAGAATTTAGGGGGGATGGGTAGTAAAACACATAAGATAATTAAAACTGGATTCCTCATCTATGCATTAGGGCTACCATAGACTAGTGATAGACTGAGAAGGTCATGGTCGGAAAAGTCGTAGTCTCGTCTTCATGAGAGATGATTGGCTCTGCATTAGCTATCCTATGGTGCCGGCGCCTCAATTAGGAGGAAGGGCCAGGAGATCCATAGATGGGTGCCGCCGCCTCAGTTGGAGGAAGGGCTAGGAGAATCCCATGAGAGCTATGCGATGAAACTCTCCACTAGACACCCTCATTCTTGTTTCTTGTCGCCTCTGGATATTGTAATCTTTATGTTGTTTCTGATTCTTGTGAAAATTATTTATGAATGTTCTTTGGTGACTTGCTTAATTGTTATTGCTTGGGTTAAATGTGATGAGTTTTCATAACTTTATTTGATTTTGTTGACTCATGAATGTTGTGATTATGTCATTGTAATCCTTGAGTTTTATGATACCTTTGTATGACGTTGAGTCTTGTGGTTCCCTGTTTGGATGTTCTTGGTTGAGGTCTCTTCTTGTCAGCTCCTTAGCACGGGGGGTGGGTTTTCGGACCCATGTGGTCAGGTGGAACGTGCTAAGCACCCCATTGGGTCCCCAGTCGAGGATCGAGAGGTGCGGATTGGTGCTGTTGCGGTGACTCCAGAGTTGTATCCATATTGGAGCCAATTAGGATATTGTGTATTTATCTGTTCTTTTGTATCATGTCATCTTGATTGAATGGTTTTCGTTCATAATTGGAAACACTTTTGTATCCTTGTACCTCTCAAACATTGTATTGTAATGTAACGATAAACCTTGTGTGGCTATTGGCCATGGCAGTTGTTATTCATTGTGTTGAGTTAATCATGTATATCTTGTATTTACGTACATAGATGGTTTCTTATCAATGATTTATCATGTATGTGTTACATTTGTTAATATTTATTTTGTTATGGGCTATATCTTGGACTTTTATTCTTTATTGTTGTTGTATGGAATTAAGTTCGTAATGACTCCTTGTGTACCCCAAGGGATGTATGTGTTAGTGAATCTACTTAAATGAAATTCATGTCATGACTTGATGTATATTACATGTATGTTATGTTAACTTTAAAAAAAATAAAATTGTGCAGTAATTATTGTTTAATTGTCCTTTGGGGTTTGCACGACGGGGCATTACAACATGGTATCAGAGCCTAGGTTCATACACTGGTCACTATATGTGCTCACTATGTAACCTTGCGTTTAGTCCCTAGAGTCTAGAGTTTCATTTTTTTGTTGTGTTTGTTGTGAACCTAAGTTTCTTCCATTAGCCGGTCTCAGGGCAATGGCGTAGGAAACTGATGGGAAAGGATAGGACCCTCGGTGTAGTGCACAATGCACCGATATCCTTCCTATCAAGGATGCACTATGAACCCTTGTGTCATTGTGTGATGTGGTTTCCTGTGATGTGAGTTATGTGTGTGAATATAGTGAGTGTGCATGAAAATTGCAAATTTGTGTTGTCAAAGTGATGAAGTATGTTTTCTTGAATCTGTGAAGGCGTAAATTTTCCCATTTTTATTGAAATTGTTGTGAGATTTGGTGATTGAATAATGGTTATAGTGGAATGCTTTGTGTGAAATGATGAGTTTTAACAAAAGTGTGCATTTGAGTGGATTATTATGCTTTAATTTTTATGAAAGTGCATCATTTAAAGGCAAAGGATTAGCTTGAAAATTTTGATACTAATGTGTTATGTCCCATAGTAGTTAATGATTTTTAGGTGGTTGGCTTCAGGAACACAGTACTAAAGGTAAGAAAATGGGGATTTATAGAGATAGACACTTATAATGATAAGTAATAATCCATTTTTGATACAATATATGAAATAGAATTATGGTTAGGGCCATTATGTGAATGTTCTTCTAATTGATATGTAGCAAATTGTTTATGAACTACTTGAATAGTTGAAAATATTGTGTAGGCTAGAGAGAGGGACAGTGTAGTATCACTTGCTCGCGAGTGCCCTACTACATTCTGAATTCCTCTCATGGTGTATTTAGAATATATATGTATTTTGCATGATGTTTGGTTGCATGCAGGATTGCAGGAACTAAGTCTCGATTCCACCTGCATTGTCAGGACAGGGCGAGCATCCTAAACACCCAATGGGTCTAATGTGGAAAATAGGAGTTGACAAGAAGTTTCCCCAACCTAGTTCGTCACCCATCCTCATGTTTGACAAATTGGCTATTTGCAACCTCGTCACCATTTTCGTTTTGGTATCATTTCCTTATTTTTCGATTGTTTAATTTTCCTGGCTTACTTGATGGTGTTTAATTGGTGATTTTGTTACTGTGTGCTTGTGCTTATAATTGTTGATATTGTTGTGTTACTACGTTTAGGCTTGAGCTCGACTTCCAGGAGTAAGTCGATGCCTAAGGGGGGGAGGATGTAATGCCCCTCCGTATCAGTCCTTTTGGGCATTTAGGTAAGCGATTATGGTGTTATATCATTGTTGATTTGGTTATTTTATTATGGATGTATGATTGGATTTATGAAGGAAACTTAACATTTTTATAGGGCCTTGATTAATCAATTAGTTAAATTATAATTTGCTTGCATGATAATCTTATAAATTTAGAATTTAAAATAATAATAATAATAATTAAAACAAATCAATTTCTTGAAATGGAAAGTAAATGTTTATAAGTAATGAAATTGAGTTGTTAGAAGATAAATAAATAAATAAATAAATACCTTTTAATTGCAATTAATAATAATTGAGAATTTGGGTATTGTGAGACTTTAATTAATTAAATGGAAAGAGAATGTGATTTTAAATAAATCTTGATGAAAAGATTTCCGAACTGATGTTAAAGCATGATAGAATAGAAAAAGGAATAAATCATGCACATGCATGACTTCAATCAAATTGTAGTTAGGGAATCTTGTCATTTTTTTGTGGATTTTTAGTTTTGAAATAATTATGGAAATGAATCTTTCCCTTTTGTGAGTGTTATAGTTTTAATTTTTTTTTTAAAAAAAAAGAAAGAAAAGAAAAGAAAGATGAAAGAAGAAGAGAAAAAAGCCACTTCTCGGGGCGATTTTTTTTAGGAAGTATGGGTGTCATGATGTTGCCTATTTCTTTTTTTCTTTCCCTGGAGTTCTTGAGGAAAGAGGAGGGGACTTGCTTGTGCCTGGAAAACCAATCAAACCATCGGAGGATTAGAATATTGCTGCTTTTCCATCTCTCCTGTCAAGGGATTCTGAAGGGGAATCTCTCCACAGTCTAAACAAGAAAAAAAAGGGAGAAACTCGAGGAGATGGATAAGTTCGTTAAACGAATTGTTGGATGAGCCCCTCTATTCGACTTATCACATTCCAAATAAACTTGAAAGGTCAGTAGTACGGGACCTTGCATAGCTTGAAGCTGAATAAATATAAGAACTAATGTTTAATGAAAACACATATAGTGGTGGTCGTTGTACTTTCTATATTTTAAAAATAAAATAAAATAAAAATTGAAATTTGCAATATTGCTTGCAAATCGTTGCTCCTCACTGTATCTCATCAGTGCATGCTTTGTCTCCTCAACTCTAGATCATTGTCTTGTATGCTGAGCACCCGATGCTTGCATAGCGCCATATTTCCATTAGTATATACTCCAAATTGAATCTCTTGAAGTAAATTGGGCGTCCTTTGTGAGGGTACCTTATTTATGCGTCTGAAATATACTTGCAACGAGTCCAATGTTAGGATGCATGCCTGAACACTATGCTTGTTTGAAAAACTTTGAGAGCTTCTTCAAGTAAAGTAACATGCATGATTTCTTCGCCTTATACCTGCCGTTTGTTTTTTTTCTCTAGAGTTATTCTGGTGTGGACCTAGGTTATCATATTGTTTCATTTAGCATCACTTATAATCTCCACTTTTACTATCTCTGTTCAAATGGATGAGAGACTCACCTCTCTTAGAGCCACCTCACTTAACTGCAAATCATCTGTAGGATTTAATAATAATACCATTTGGTTGACTTTTGCAAATCTTTGGAGTCAAAGGAAGTTATCTTAACCAGAATACACAAGGAAATCTGATGATTAGTATGTAGTTGGTCTTTATGGCGTTGCCCTTAGTATCAAACAATATCCTTTGTACGAACTTTTTCCCCTTACCATGGCTTGTAACACTCTCAATGGTCTATGTGAAAAGAAACCTTGATGCCATATTAAGATACCTGAATTTGTATGAGTAAATTGAGCAGTGTTGGCTTCTTCCTCTTAAAGCATTTCAATACTCATATGGCTGGACTTAATATAAACTATCATATAAAGTCGTCCCTATTCTTTGGAAACTGCAGGGTCTCTTCTAAGGCTGCACACCTCTCTCCTGCCAAGCACCATTCTTGCACAGTTGAACTCCTCGAGTTAGATTGGGCAAGGCATTCGATGCCTCTAGTTTTAAATAATCCCTCTGATTTCATTATCAACTTATCTCTGCCGCGCACTTGAACAGAATAGGAAGTTTAAAGGTTTAAACAATCTCCCTGGTTTCATTGTCAACCTCTCTCAGCCCTGCACTTGGAACATAACAAGAAATTTCAAAGAATTAAATAACCTGCTTGATTCTACTGACATTCTGTCGCAGTTGCAACACTTGAAAATAAATATTATCAATGTACTAACACAATAGTGAGCTCTCCTTTGATCATGGTGAAGTTTAACTTCTAACTTCTAATGTAAACACGTCTCTGGAAACTCGCCACCAAACAGAAAAACATCCAGATTTGAAAAGAAAAGTTGTATATTATTTCTCTACTCTTAAGTCACGTAATTGCACCTCACCTATCTCCTTCCCTTTAGTCTTGTGGATAACATTTGGGATTAGATAATAATGCAAGTGGACGGTCATATTTCCTAATTCCAAAATTCACTTTCTAAATTTGTTGGCAACCTGTAACTGTTACAACATTTAGAGTTGAGGTATAGTTCAAATTTTTTTAAGTCTCCCTGAAACCATTGGCAACCCATCACAACTGCAAATTTTAGACTTGCAAGGGTGTAGTAAAATTAAATAATCTCCCTGATTCCTTTGTTCTACGTGCATACCTTCTAGAGTATCATTTGATTACAAGTCATGAGAGATATAGTTTAAATGACTACCCCAACTCCAAACTCTCGAATAGGTTATAGTTACTTTTCTTATTCATGCATAATAACCTTTTTAAGGCCATAGTCAGTGCATTGACACTCTTTCGAGATACCTTATGTGTGCACGATAAACTTTCTCTTAGGAGTAATACTAAGGTTGTTGCTTATAAAGTTTTCCTTATGCTTGAGATTGCGTATATATTAGAGATTGTACATTTAATAAGTCAAATGATATTATATAATAATTTAATATTAAATTGCTATCATTTAAATCAATTGTACTATTTCATCCAAAGGCTCCATCTAAACATTATTCATAAGTCATATAAATATATATAAAGTCATATAAATCTTAGAATGAGAATTATTATGGTATAGATGTCATTTTGGTAGTTCTTAGAATTATGGTGTTTTATGGTTAAGTATTGTGGTGAACTCTATTTGACTTCATTATGGAAGTGTTATAAACTCGAATCAATGAAATAAATTTCTCCTTGAATTGAGTTTTCATTCTTAATTATTTCTTTTGAAGTGTTAGTTAAGTGGATCACTTTATGATAGTTCGAGTTCTTTATAAATGAAGTTCTTATATGGATAGTTGTTAGAACCTTGAGATTGTAATTGATTGGTTGCTGAGTAGGTTGTTTTCTTTTTAGTTGAAAGTGTGAATAGATAGTTGTTGTCATTGTCATGTTGCTATCCTTCTGAAGGTGATTTACGTACCACTAAGGGGGTTCTTGTGAGGAGAAAATTGAGGTCTCCCATAGAATGCCTAGTTGGTGGCTTTTGGATATTGAGTGATTCTGTTAAATTAATGGTTGATTTTATTTTGTATTTCCCCTTTATAGGTGACACCATTGTTGATGTGTGGATTTTATTTTTGTTTTAGGGTTGATTGATTTGTGGATTGGATTTGATGAAGCTTTCTTTGCATGGCTTTTCTGAGATAATCTCTTCTGTGAGGGAAATTTTATCCTTGTGTTGGAATTATTGGGGAAAAATTCTTGTTGCTTCATTTTACCCTTGTTTGTGGATTGTCGTTCTTTTGGCTTCCAGAGGCTTGAGATTATTGTTAGTTGATGTTCTCTCTTTATGTGCCCTTGATGTGGCAAGGGTTTTGATATCATGATTTTAAAAGGGTTATGAATTGTGGAGACTTGATTATGTGTTTATAGCGAGATGGTTAATGCCTCGCGTGGTTTGGTCTTGAGATTATTTGTAACGCCCCGCCGTGTGAACCCCAAAGGATAATTACACAATAATTATAGCACAATTTTTTTTTTTTAAAAAATAACATAACATACATGTATTAAGTCATAACATGAATTTGCATTTTAAGTAGATTCACAAACACCTATATCCCTTGGGGTACACGAGGATTCATTACGCGATTTAGATCCACACAACAACAATAAAGAATAAAAGCCCAAGATATAATCCATAATGTAACGCATACATGATAATCATTGATAAGAAACCATTTGAGTAAGTACAACATATAAATAATTAACTCACACAATGAATAACAACTGCCATGGCTAATAACCACACCGAGTTTAACATTACATTATAGTACAATGATACAAAAGTGTTTCCAAACATAAATGGAAACCATACATAAGATAACATGATACAAATAAACAGATGAAAATAGGCTCCAAGACGGATACAACTCTGGAGTCGCTGCAACAGCACCAATCCGCACCTCTCGATCCTCGACTGGGGACCCAATGGGGTGCTTAGCACGTTCCACTTGACCATGTGAGTCCGAAGACCCACCCCCCGTGCTAGGAGCTAACAAGAAAGAGACCTCAACCAAGAACATCCAAACAGGGAACCACAAGACTCAACATCATACAAAAGTATCATATAACTAAAGAATTACAATGACAAAATCAATAATATCTAAGAGTCAACATAATAACTTAAATTCATAAAACCCATCACATAGATCTAAGTGATAACTAGTAACAAGTAACCAAAGGATGATCATTAGACACTTCCAAATCAAAAGAATAACAATAACATCATATCTTAGTACCAAAAGAGTACAAGGTCATAAGTCAAATATCAATGCGATCATACAAGACCACAAAGTACACCAAAGATATATCAAGACAATAATCATAAATCAAGATAAATCCAAATATCAACAATCTAAACCAACTCCCATAATCTACTTCCAGAGGAACACAATAAAGTAAAACACATGGGCAACTAGGGGAGAGTGTCATCGCATAGTCCTACATGGGCTGTCCTGTGCTCTTCCTCCCAACTGGAGGTGCCGGTCCATAGGGTGACTCATGCGGAGCCGTAGACCTCTCGTGAAGACGAGGTCACGACCTTGCCAACCACAGCCTTCTCAGCCTTCCATTAGCCTATGAAAGCACTAATGAAGATGAGGCATCCATTTTATTAATCTTATAATGATATTACTACCCAACCCTCCTAAGTTAATTATTAGGTTTTCACTTGTTTACTAACTCACTCGTGGGTTATCCTGAGCCCTTCCCCTTAAACGGGGCGCCGGCCCCCATGAGGAGCCACTCTCCCTAGAGACCCCACAACATAAAAATCAAGGGTTGTACCATCATAATTTGAACGAAGAATCACAACATAAAATCATGTGAGGCATTATTCATCTCGCTAACAATTACCACATCAGAGTCTTACAAAGTTCCGTACAACCCTTTTTAAAATAATGAAACCAAAACACTTGCCACATCAAGGGCACATAAAGAGAGAACATTAACTGACAATCAACTCAAGCCTCTAGAAGCCCAAAAGAATGAAAACCCACAAACAAGGGTAAAATGAAGCAACACAAGTTTTTCTCCAATAATTTCAACACAAGGATAAAATTTCTGCCAAACACGAGATTAAATCCGGAAAGCCATAAAAAGGAAGATTCGTCAAGACCCATCCACAAATCAACAATGGTGACACCTCAAATAGGGAAACGTACAAGAAAAGTCAACCTTCAATTCAACAACATCACTTAATAAAACCAAAAGCCACCAACTAGGTATTCCATGGGAGACCTCAATTTTCTCCTCACAAGAATCCCTTAGAGTGGTATGTGAATCACCATTATAAAAATCAGCAACATGACAATGACAACAATAATCCAATTTACCACTTAGGGTAAAGAACAAAAGAAAACATATGGAACTCTCCTCAACCAAAAGGACTCAAACAGGCGACCAAAATAATAAAGATCCATCAAAACTCATTCATTAATCAAATGCGAACTCAATGAATAAAATCACCTTTGAAACCAACCAACTCAAGAGATAGGTAGACACACCAAAATAAATTCATCCTAACAATCGTTAAACACGTGAATACACTTAATGAACGAACAATAAACAAACAACCATGTTCTATCCATCCGTTTACGAAAGAGAAATTTTAAGTGACTAAGGATGCTAAGTAATCACATTTCATAATCATTTCAAGACCTATTTTCATATTCATGATAAGATTATATCGGTAATTAAACTTTTTCACAAGACATTATCTAAGTAGTATTTATAACGAATTATTCTTGGTTCTGCATTTCAAATTAAATAAAAAGGTCATCTCTATCCAATAACCATTTTGAGGCAATCATAATGTAATTTCCTAGTTAATTAACTCACTTAAAAATCTTACAATTCAACTATAAAGGTTGTATAACTCATCCTACTTACTTAGGAATTAATGAAGCATTGTCCTATTGAATTCAAGGTTATTTGATAACCATATAACAACATTAAAATGCACCCATTAAAAGTATTACTACTAAACTTAAAGATGTATAAATATTTATTTATCTTTCAAAGAAACATTCCCAATTGAATTACGATACATAATGTGCTTAGGTAAGTTGTAATCGAAATCTATACATTGATCAAAGGTATTATAACAACTCAATTTACATATTTAATTCTTTTATCAGCGTCCTCCAATTTTAAATTCCATATATTATGTATATATATAAGACTAGAATAAATTTAATATAATTAATATCTTCCTTTAATCTTAATTAATTCACTCTCTTAATTAACTAATTCTTTTAACACATTTTCTCAAGCTCAAGGATTATACATTATGTTAATAGAATTACCTAATTTCAAGGTTTAACACATAGCCTAAGAAATCAACTACATCCTATACAAACACTCAAGTACATTAACCAAAAGTATAATTAATCTTGTTTATTTTATCATTATAATTCCACCTATTTCCATTTACTAAGAGCTGTCAAATTAACTATCATCTATCTTTAAATGATATCAACTTAACAACTATTTAGACCAGTGACACCCATGGTGCCTACGGACCATATATGAGTATAGACTGGCCATTTCCAGCAAAACTGCTTTTTAGTTGGATCCTCAAATGCTACAACTTATGTTCTAAGTCATTAATGGTAATCAAATTAAAATTCTCATTGTATAAATATAAACAAAAGAATCATCTAACTTCCTTATTTATAAAACCTATATTCTCAAATAACCAAACATCCATATATATTTGCATACGTATATATATTCATCTATCCAATAGAGCATCCTTAATTAGGTTGATCGCTAAATGATAGAATTAAGGTACAACTTTTTTTCTCTTTTGAATTTAATACATTCCAGTTTGGTGGCGAGTTCCAGAGATGCACTCAAGTTTGAAATCTGGAAATTAAATTCTGCCTACTCTCTCTGTCATGTAAGAATCTTGTAAATATTTTACTTTCAAGTGCTACAACTGTGATGGATTGCCAGTGGTATTAGTGGGGTGATGTAAATCTTAAAACTTCCTATTACACTCAAGTGCAGCAGCTGCGTTAGATTAACAAAGGAATCAGAGGGGTTATTTAAACCTTTTAAATTTTCTATTATGTTCGAGTGCTACAGCAATAACAGGTGGCCAAGGGTATCAGGGGAATTATATAAATTTAGATTACCAGACTATGTGAAGGAGCTCAGCTAAACACTTTATCCAGTAACATCAATTTCTCTCAGCTACGATTGAACGGAGGTAAATGGCAAAGGCTTGAAACATTGCGCAGACCAAGAGAATTAAATAATCTGCTCATTGGTCCTCAATTTCTTCGCTTGAACAATCTGCTCATTGACGGCATTAGAGAAGACACACGAACCAAGCTTACTCCAAGTTTGAGATGGTTACGGTTGCAAAAACGTGAGAAGCCATTTCCTCCAGCCTTGCGGATAACATTGGGATTTTGATAATAAAAAAAAAAATAGAGAGTTAATTTAAATCCAAACACCCTACCATGCTCAAGTGTTGCGGCTGAGACAGGTTGCCAAGTATGTCAGAAAGTGAATAATGGAATATGGAAATATTGCCATCTACTTGCATTATTGTCAAATTTCAAATGTTATCAGCAAAGCTGAAGGGAAAGAGAAAGGGGAGGTGCAAATACGTGACTCAAGAGAAGGAGAAAACAATCGCCATCTCATGGGATATAGTGATTGTAGGTTAAGCATGAATCAGATTGAAAAAGAAGAACTTAAGAAATGTTCAGACACAAATGAATGGAATAGCATAACTAGATGTCAAATTATGGACTGCAATGAATACATTCACCCAAGATTTCTTCACAAGCAATATAAATAAAGAGAAAATGCAAACAAATATCAACCGAAGCACTTCAAACCTGAGTCCACGCTTCCAATCTATGCAAAATAAAACACAGGCATGCTGGCAATGATTCAAATAGACCTTTTACAATTTAAAGGCGGAAAGCTTAACAGTGATAAAAGAGAGAGTGTACAGGACCTGTCAGTTACGCTAGCAGTCGGTGGATCCCCTTATCCAATACACAAAGTCTGGAATATAGATTTAAAACAATATTGCCTTCTCCAAAAGTACGAGCAGGACACTCACAATTAATCAAGCGCATCTGAATCGACTTCCCCCCAAAGAACCACCTCTCCAGAGTTGCCTCTTGCCTTCTAATTTATGAGTTTAATGATTGAAATCTCTGCCTGGAAGGTGATGAGACAGCGGAAGCTAAAGCGTTCTTCCAGCTTTTCTTTCCATTTCCTCTTCCCAAAATCTTATCACAATTTATTAATTAATAAACTATTCACTTTCCATTTTCCAATTGCCTTCCTTTTTATTATTTTATTTTCAAGATTATTTTGTTCATTATTATTATTAAATCAATTTATCTAATAATATCACTTGTGCTTTTAACAAATTAGTTTAATTTGATCATTTGTTATAAATCATTTGATTTAATTTAATTGATTATTATTTTTAATTTCTAATCATATTTTAAATAACCTTGCAAATCACTTATGATTTAATTAGTTATTTAAACATGATTTCTAACATATGATATTTTCCACACAATCGAATAACACAGTAATCAATGAAGCATACACAAATACTCACACAAAAGTTCAAAACAACTGACACGGAGGGGTATTACATTATTTTCTTTTTCGGTTACTGTACAACCCTTGCCTAGTTTGGTTTTTGTTAGGGGTCTTAGGGAGAGTGGCTCTTCGTGGGCACCGACGCCTCGGAATGAGGAAGGGCTCAGGATAACCCACGAAAGAGTAATTAAACAAGTGATAACCTAAACAATAGAATTTAGGGGGGATGGGTAGTAAAACACACAAGATAATTAAACCTGGATTTCTCGTCTATGCATTAGGGCTACCATAGACTAGTGATAGACTGAGAAGGTCGTGGTCGGCAAAGTCGTAGTCTCGTCTTCATGAGAGATGATCGGCTCCGCATTAGCTACCCTATGGTGCTGGCGCCTCAGTTAGGAGGAAGGGCCAGGAGATCCATAGATGGGTGCCGACGCCTCAGTTGGAGGAAGGGCCAGGAGAATCCCATGAGAGCTATGCGATGAAACTCTCCACTAGACACCCTCGTTCTTGTTTCTTGTCGCCTCTGGATATTGTAATCTTTATGTTGTTTCTAATTCTTGTGAAAATGATTTATGAATGTTCTTTGGTGACTTGCTTAATTGTTATTGCTTGGGTTAAATGTGATGAATTTTCATAGCTTTATTTGATTTTGTTGACTCATGAATGTTGTGATTATGTCATTGTAATCCTTGAGTTTTATGATACCTTTGTATGACGTTGAGTCTTGTGGTTCCCTGTTTGGATGTTCTTGGTTGAGGTCTCTTCTTGTCAGCTCCTTAGCACGAGGGGTGGGTTTTCAGACCCACGTGGTCAGGTGGAACGTGCTAAGCACCCCATTGGGTCCCTAGTCGAGGATCGAGAGGTGCGGATTGGTGCTGTTGTGGTGACTCCAGAGTTGTATCCATATTGGAGCCAATTAGGATATTGTGTATTCATCTGTTCTTTTGTATCATGTCATCTTGATTGTATGGTTTCCGTTCATAATTGGAAACACTTTTGTATCCTTGTACCTCTCAAACATTGTATTGTAATGTAACGATAAACCTTGTGTGGCTATTGGCCATGGCAGTTGTTATTCATTGTGTTGAGTTAATCATGTATATCTTGTATTTACGTACACAGATGGTTTCTTATCAATGATTTATCATGTATGTGTTACATTTGTTAATATTTATTTTGTTATGGGCTATATCTTGGAATTTTATTCTTTATTGTTGTTGTATGGAATTAAGTTCGTAATGACTCCTTGTGTACCCCAAGGGATGTATGTGTTAGCGAATCTACTTAAATGAAATTCATGTCATGACTTGATGTATATTACATGTATGTTATGTTAACTTTAAAAAAAAAAAATTGTGTAGTAATTATTGTTTAATTGTCCTTTGGGGTTCGCACGATGGGGCATTACAATAGATTCTATTTTGATTTTTATATTAAAAGTATTTGTTGCATCAATAGAGAAGGCTAGTGAAATGGCATCAACATTAATTGTTGTATGGTTTCTGTGTAGTGACAATAGGTATAAGCAGTAGCTGCCTTTTCAAGTAGTCACAAAGATAACAAATGCTTGCACGATGTTTGAAAGGGAATTTCCCTATAGCTATATTGATTTGTTTGTTAGAGGGTCCCGCTAAGAAAAAAACTATATTGTTTCAATTTTTGATAACACATTGTTGGGTGTCATTCGCTAGGTTTAGCTTGTTCTTCAAGATAGCTATCAACAATGGGGAAAGCATGCATTAAATACACATTCTTGGTTGTTATTTCTTTAGCCTTAGAAGTAGCTGTCAAAGTGATGGACTGTCTACTAAGTTTCATAAGGAAAAATTAATAGGCACTTTTGTATAGATGGTTAGAGGCTATTTTTTGTGTTTGTAGGCAATGATGTTTGTAAAATAAAATCGAAAGTGTCACCTGTGATAATTTTTGCCAACCCTTTTTTGGGATAACAAGGCAGTGGTTTGCATGGGTCTGTGAATGTCAATTTGTTTGTGGGATTCTTTCTATGACCTCCATTTTCTAGCTATGTTTGCAACGGAATAAAATTCTTAACATAATCTAGTTTTCTTTTGTGGTCTATTGCTCGCTAGCCTGGGTTATTTCTATCCATTAGTTTGCCAAGAAATTTTTTTTCGTCCTTTGTGTGATCAACAATGCATATATATGTACATATATATATATATGTATGTATGTATGTATGTATATATATATATGTGTGTGTGTGTGTGTGTGTGTGTGTGTGTGTGTGTGTGTGTGTGTGTGTGTGTGTGTGTGTGTGTGTGTGTGTGTGTGTGTGTATAGATATACTTACATAATGTATTCACCAACACCCTATCAAAAATTGAAACAATACAACCTCTTGAGCACCACCCTATCGAAAAGAATGTCTTTTGGAAAACAACATTAACTCTATAATATTGGCTATTTTATTATGCATTGTAAATGAAAGCATATAACCAAAGCTAGACAATAACAATTAGCATTGGGCTATGGGAAACATTGGTTGTAATTTTCATCGGCCTTCATGGTTCTAGGTCTCCAGCACCGTGTGGTAGGTGTTGTTTTGTTTTTTTTTAAACTTAAAAAAAATTTGGCACAATGATAGAGGAGGCCAATGAAATGGCATCACCATTAATCATTGTATGGTTTCCATGTAGTGATAATGGTGCAAGTAACATCTATGTTTAAAGTCCTCAGAGAATAAAGTGAATGTCTATACAATTTTCAATAACGTATTGTGCATATATATATATATATAATTTAAATTAATATTATGTTGTTAATTTGTGCATGCAATACACAAGTAGATGTTTTATAATAAAAATGATTTTATTAGAAATATTGAGATTTTTATTTATGTGTATTTGTGAAATTGGAGTTAAACAACTAGTTTTAATTTCCTTATGGTGTAGTATCTATGAAAATATGTTCATTACATTTCCATGTTTAATTTATTATGAAATGGGTTAATGCTTTGATGTATGTTGTTTATCATGAGTTAATTTCATATGCTATGGTTAGATTAATATTTTAAGTTTTGGGATTCACATGTAGACGCGTTGCGTGGCCTAGAGGATGTGTGTGTTTAGAGTAGATTACTTGTTATTGTTACTCTTTTTAAGAAAAAAATTAGTTGCGTTTCCGCAATGTTGCATTGTTCTCTATGTTACGGGGCGGGGTTTTACAAATGTAATTAAATTATAAGCAACATGAATAATAGAAAAGGAAATAGCTGAATCTTTTTTACTTAAAGCGTAAACCCACAATAGTGGGTTACAATTTTTTGAACGAAGAATAATTAGAAATGCTCATCAAAAAATTTAAAATGGTTTACCCCTTCTAATGAAGGGGGTTCAAATGAACCACCCCCCTTCTAATGAACCCTCCCCCCTTCTAATGAACCCCTCTCCCTTCTAATGAACCCCCTTTTGCACCATATAAGGGGGGTTCAAATGAACCCCCTTTTTTCACCTTCCCCTCCATTTCAAAATTTATGCATTTTTTTGACTATCGAAGCTTGGGAAGGAGGTGAAAATGGATTCAACTTGATAAGCCAAGTTGGATGATTGTAGTGATCAAAACGTTCTTTCCAACAACTATAAATTTAATATATTTTATTTTTATTTTATATTTTATTTTTTAGTTTTACTGTACATAGGTTTTTCACCAAATGTCAAGTTTGATGAAAAATAATTGTGGAAAAATAGTAAATTTGAGGATTTTTTTTTTGAAAAAATGTATCCAGTAGGTATTGATGTCCTCGTTCTAACAAAAAAAGAAAATTTGAATTTCAATACATACCAAAAAAGTTATTACGAGCCGAAGTGCACCTATGTCTAAATTATAAATGTTTTGACTTCAAAATGATATGAAACAAAGTGAAAGCCCTAGATACTTGTGTTAACAACCTAAATTCAAAAGAATTAGAGTTTTATCCTTTGTAGAAAAAAAGTTATGCGAGCCGAAGTACACACCACTTTTTAAAAATGTTGTTCACTATTAAAAACTAGTTATCAAGGGAGATGCAAAAAAATTACAATTTAATTTCAATATTTAAAAAAACAAATACATTTAAAATCTACAAACAAAATCTCACAAATCACTAGTTTACATAATTTTCAAATTCCTAATAGTTTACCTACTATAAGTGTCAGAAAGTGAGGTTTTCTCTGAAAATGTTGATTTCAATGTCAAGTTTGGCCAAAAAGTGTAACCCATTATTGTGGGATGACCCAAAACATTATAAGTTATACTTCATTGTCTTAATATGCAACCACTCAAAAAAACAACAAAGCAATAGCAGTAGAAAGGAAAGGTCTTTTTGATGTGACAAGCAGTGTGAGGGAACAAAACAAACTAGATGTCCAACCAACATGAACTATAAGAAATATGCAAAGTCACAATTAGCCATGGTTGTTTTAGTGTTCAAGGAAGTACGAAAACTATCTCCGGAGATTGTTGGATGATAGGAGAAATAGCAGACAAATCTAATAGTAAGAGTTTGAACTAAGAGCTATCCTTTTTAAATAAATATATATATCTAAATATATATATTTTCTAATTACCTAATTCAATTACTTTTTTCCAATATTCATTTTAAAATATTTCATATTAAAATATCTAATTGTGCATGTGCATGCACCTATTTAAAATTACATTTAAATATATTTATATTTAAATGTATTATTTAAATATATTTATATTTAAATGTATTATTTAAATATTCTAAAATTATATGCAAATTTTCCAACATATAGTTTTTTAGATATATATATATATTAATTTACAATTTTTAAACAATATTAAACATAAAACCAATCCGTTGCAACTTTAATAAATTTCAATATTTTGGATCTGGGTTTCTTTGAAATTGTTATTGAAGGTGCATCATCAAGTCTTCTAAAACATATAAAACAATCGGCCATACCCCGTTCGTAAATGCTTAGTTATGATTAATTTAGTAACTCTCTCTCCTTGTATTTTTTCTACATGAAAGATTCACAAATTTACAGAGGTTTTAATTTTCTCAACTCCATGAGAGGATTTCAATTTTCTCAAATATACTAACAGAGGTTTTCTATTTCATCAGATACTTTCTTTTTGAATTTTCTATTGTGTTAAAAACAATTCCCTATAGAGATCTAAATATTTCACGGAAAATATATCATTTTCTATAGAGAAGAATAATAATCTTGACACAGAGGATTACAAATTCCTACAGTTTCAATTCCATTGTCATAGAGGCTCTAAGATTTATCTATAATTTCCTTTAGCATAAATCTATTTTAAATAATCAATTTACACAAAGGATCTAAATTGTTTTTTGTAGAGGCTCAACATTCACGACAATTTCTTTCAAAACAAAAGCTTCTAAAATAAAAGAATTCCCCTTCTCATCTTTTCCAATTTGCAATACAATAAAATTAAATATCCTTTTCAAATTAAAATTCACAAAGCAATAAGGAACCTATTCCAAAAGATTGAACGATTCGAAGATTGATTTCGAGCTTTCTTTAATCTTCAATTGCCAAAACTTCCTTCAAAAGAATTGCCACTTCCCAGAGAACAAAATATAATCCACAACAAAAAATACAACAAACTAGATTCCTAAATTTATCAAAGAGCTAAGATTCATAGTTTCCTCAAATCGCAAAATAATTCTACCATTTTCCAAAAACCTCTCTCTTTTTTCTTTCATGAAAACAACTTCCTCTTTTTCCCACCATTTCAATCAATCTCTCTGGAAATCAATTTTAAAACAATTAGAAAACAAAACCTTCTAACTTCTAGTTAACACAACAAATATCTTTTCTTCAACAACCAAGATATTTCCAAAGATCTTTTCCCAATACATGCATTTGAAATTAAAAATAATTTATTTAATTTAAATCACATTTAAATCACTTAATTATTTTAATTCCCATTTTTAATCTAATAATTAAAATTACTTTATAATTTTTTTTCGGTATTGGCATGGTGTGATGGTTTATAGGTGGCATTGTTGTTCTTGCCACCAAGGTTCAAACCCCATTGGGGTGTTATTGTTGAATGGTTGTATCTGGTTCATAGCTCTGGTCAAAAGCGTTTACCCCTTGAATAAAAAATAAAAAATACTTTATAATAAGTTAAATTAAATTAATTAATTAATTTATTATAAAGTATCCACATCAGTAATACAAATTACTTAAATACTTAATCACAACATATAATTTAATCCTCACAATAAAACTTTGCATGATAAATAAAATAACACGACAAATGTGGATAAAGAATACGACCAATACACAAACAAACAACACACTGCACTAGGGTAGATGTTTGACTAGGTTAACTCGTTACTATCTCTCAATCAACATTACTGTTGGGTAATGGACATGCTCAAACCTGTGAAACTAGGTGAAATCAATGTCTTGTACTTGTTCACTCAAACATACAAATTAGAGTAGGCATTCGTAATAGCCAAGGCACTAGGAAAGAAACTCTAGCAATCATATCTCATTCTTGTATGTCTCCATACATTCAATGGTAGGATGCCGCCCTTTCCACCTATCCTCACAACATACTACTGCATCACTTAACTGCCCAATAAATCTCTGCATCATAATAATAACAAAGCAATTGGCATCATACCCACAAAAGTACCATCTGAAGCTCTTATTCTATCTTCCCCTTCAGATTCCTTAGCTAGACTACCTACACATCCCAAGTGAGAATGGAGGGGCACTACACGTTTTAAGTGTATATTTATGATTTAATTTTATACTATTTATTTATATATAGTTCTTGTCCTTTTTAGGAGATGTATCGTTGTTTACACCTACTTATATATCTACTTGTGGACATAGTTGTATGTATGTGTCCATTTACGTATGCATATAGATAAATATACATGCATGCAATTGAGATTTCCCTATGTTATACAACTTCATGGTACAAATGTGTGTAGATATTTGTTTGTGTGTTGGATATCTATGCATATATGCATACACAATTCAATATTTACAATTATCTATGAGTTGTTTTAAAGAGAATGTTGTTTTCATCTTGTTTAAAATGTTCTTAGTGCATAGAATATCTTAACAAAGTTTTGTGTAGATATATGTGTCTATGATCTATTTGTCTATGTAACTATCATGTCTAGGTATCCATCTAATGCTTACAAAGTGTTCTTGTTGTTGCTTTGTGATCACTAATGATAGTTCCCTGCTGGATGTGGATGTCATATGGTTCTTGGCTAGAATGCATGTTATGTATGTTATGCAGCTCAATCCACAACCTAGTGTTGAATAATGCATCATTGAAACTACCGCAAACTGCTCAATTAGTTTGGTGAGTTTTAAATGCAAAGTATTATTGCAACCATTGGAAATATATGTAGCACATACATGAGACAATATTCGCATGGTAAGATATGCAAAGTGACGCTTGTTTCCTCTGCACATGAAAATCAAATAGCTCAAGTTATACAGATTGCCTTGTTTTCTGTAAGGGAGAGTTGATTGTTGTTCTCTGACTTAGGGTATATTTTTCTCTTTTTGGTAAGGTTGTATTGGGAGAGACTATATATTTTATTCAAACCATATTTTTTCATTCATGGATCAAATTTTGCAATGCGTCCACTGTGATAATTTTTTGCCAGTGCTTCTCTTTGAAAACAAGCTAGCGGTTTTCATGGGCTTCTCAACATGAATTTCTTTCTATGCTTCTTTGTATGGCCTCAATTTTTTTGGCTATGTTTGCAATGGAATAAAATTCTTAACATAATCTAGTTTTCTTTTTGTGGTTTGTTGCTCACTACCCTAGGTTTTTTTTACCCATTGGTTTTCCAGTCACAATTTTTTGTGCTCTATGCAATCAAAAATGCGTATATATGTGCCTCTTCAAAAAGGTTCAGATTTGTCTCAGAGGTTAGGCATACAGAAACATTGCACCAAATAGCAAGGAACTAAATTGCTCACTTGAATTGTGTAGACCTGCCTTTGTATTTTTCTAGAAACTACAGGATACATACCAACAATTACAGTGCATTGTAAATCAAACAAGATGATCTTCTCCAACAAAACTGTTCATTATCATCATCATCAAAAGTTGCTCTTCTTTATGGTAAGTGAATTGCTTCTCCTTTCCTCTTCACCTCTATGCATATAGAATCTACACCCTCTCTAAATTCACTTCATTATCATTTTTTATATGTGACATGTAATTGTCCTATTACATATATTTTGCTTATAAATTATACAACCACTTAAATTTCATGTTTTAGATAATGCTTTCCAATAAAAAATGTTTGAAGTACCAAAGTTCACAGTTTTCTTCTATGTAGGATTATCCCATTGAAATGATTTTAGATTATAGATACATTGTATTCATATACAAGATGTAGGGCTCCGTAGAAATGCTAAATGGCTTTATGATTCCACATTTGCATGTTGTATGGCCTTCAACTATATTCCATTTGTATACAATGTAAACCTACGTATCTTTTTTTCCATTTCTCATTTCACAACTCCATGTCAAATTATAAAAAATGTATAATGTTGATTTCCACTGAATAGATTTCCTCACGTGCCAAAGCATTGCCTTCAACATTCACCAAAGTGGTGGACAATTAATGTTACTGCTCAGAGGTTTGGTCATAGCCAATGATGCTCCATGACCTGATATGGTAGGGTGGAGAGAAGGATTCCTTTTCTATGTCCAGACTCCAATCCATTTTGTGCACAAAGCATTTCTAGATTTTATTTAATTACTTTGTTGTACTGCAACTCCATTGCATCTCATTTGTAATTAATTCTATAAGTCTTTATATTTTGTCATTTGTTTGTTGTCTACCAACCGAAACAATTGTCCTTCATAGGAAGTTTCATGCGATTAGATCTTGTATTGAGTCATTGGCGGCCGAAACATTACTCTCACCATTGATCATAGTGGTGGATAGTTTATTTTCTTGGTCAGGGGTTTGGTGAGAGTGCACGACGCTCCATGAGCCAATATGGTAGGGTGGAAATCAGGCCTTGTTTTATTTTGTGCATACTGCATTCTTCCACACACAAGTTAGGTATGGCTAAATTATAATTACTCCATTCATCCCATTGCAAGTAAAGAGAAAATTATGCATTATAAAATATACAACTTTGATATATCTTGATTTAAATTTTGTCTATCAATAAAGCATGATCACTGGACTAGAATTCACACTTTGTATATACATCTATAGGTTGTATATGGTTTAACCTTTGCACTAAAAGTTTTGCATAGGATTGTAGCTATGAGTTTTAGCTTTCCACCGCAATGGCTGTAATGGAATAAAATAGTTAATGTTATTTGGTTCATTCTATTTTTTCCTAATCACCACACTAAACTTCAGACTTTTTTTTAATTCTTGAAAACCATATTCTAGCTATAATGCGGTGTTTGATGAATTAATGTGTTACAAACAACCTTTCAGAATAATGATAGTGATTGGAAAATTAGTGACAATGGTCAAATAGAAAATCATATCCTCATGTACCCTATATTGATTTTAATAAGCAATATTCATTTCACCACTGATCAGAGTGGTGGGCAATGCATATTCTTGCTCGAGGGTTTGGTGAGAGCCCATGAGGCACCATGACCCAATATGGTAGGGTGGAGAGCATTCCTTATTGTGTTGAGTTTTATTTTATAGTTTTTATGTACAGATTGCTATCTTTCTCACATAGGATTCACAAATATTTATTCAAATGTTTTAGGCTGTGGTTACAACGTACTAAAATAATTGATCTTATACACTTTATGTTAGCTTGCATTGGCCATTGTTGATAATTGATCTCTTGCTTAAGCTATACCATTCCATATAGGAGGCCAACAGAATAGCTTGGCTATATAGGAGGCCAGTGAAATGTCATCAACATTGATTGTTGTATGGTTTCCGTGTAGTGATGATCATGCAAGTAAAAATAAAGTCCTCAAAAAATAAAATGAATGTATGTGCAGTTATCGATAACATATTTTTGGGTGTCATTCTCTAGGTTTATGTTGTTGTTGAAAGTAGCTGTGGAGGCCAACGAAACAACATCAACATTAATTGTTGTATGGTTTCCACGTAGTGGTGATGGTGCAAGTAACATCTATTTTAAAGTCACCGACAAACAAAATGAATGTCTATGCAGTTATCGATAGTGTATTATTGGGTTTCATTCTCTAGGTTTTTGTTGTTGTTGAAGGTAGCTGTGAGTGAGGATGGCAAGCTTATGTGGAGGTGCAAGTGCATTCATTGGCTATGGAATCTTTGTGAAGGTGGTTGGATGTTACCTTGTGTTCTTTGCATGCATTCATGGTTGTAAAATTTATGGGTTCTGGTAAATTTGCATTCATTTTTTGCAAGTGGTGGAGAAAGAATGAAGGGAAGAGAAAGAAAGTGGGTAGAGATGTAATTGAAGGAAGTAGGAAGAGGTGTATATTTCTATTTTTCTACTCCCATCATTTGGTTGCTCTTAGTTATTTCTATAATCTCTTCATATTCATAGTTGCTCTAGAAAACATTCTTCTCCCTTAGGAGAGAGAGTTCAAGAAGTGGGATGTTGATATTCTAGTATACATGCTAAATAGATGAATGATCTTTCAAACAACTGTGAAGATGAAGTGATTATAAGACTGGCTAAGAGAATGGGAACATTGATTTCACCATTCATCACAGTAGTGGCCACCCAATATTAGAGAGTGGGCCTCATTTTGTTCTCTTCCATTTTATATTTGCTATGTGTGCACTGAATTGCTCACTTGAACAATACTATTCATTGGCATGATCATGAAAATTTATTGTACTTTATGGTAAGTAATTGCAGGGGTCTGGTGATAGCTGATGATGCTCCATGATCCAAAATGGTAGGGTGGAGAGAATGTCACCTTTTGTGTGTCCAAACTTTAATTCATTACATCTATAAGGTCTGGCCTTTGCAGTAATTTTTTTGCATAGGAACGTGGGTATCAGTTTTTAGCTTTCTGTCGCGATGGATGTAATGGAATAAAATATTTAATTTTATGTAGTTCATTCTATTTTTGCATAATCAACATACTAAACTTCACACTTTTTTGTTATTCTTGCAGACCATATTCTAGCCATAATGCAGTATTTGATGGACTAATGTCTTACAAACAACCTTTCACAATAACGATAGTGGTTGGAAAATTAGTAATAATGGTCAATTACACAATCAGATCCTACTGTACTCTATATTGATTGTAATAAGCAATATTCATTTCACGACTAATTAGAGTGGTGGGAAATGTATATTCTTGCTTGAGGGTTTGGTGAGAGTCCATGAGGCTCCATGACCCAATATGGTAGGGTGAAGAGCAGGCCTTATTGTGTTGAGTTTTATTTTATATTTTTTATGTAGAAACTGCTATCTTTCTTACATAGGATTCATAAAAAAATTCATATGCTTTAGGTTATGCTTACAACATAGTGAACTAGTTGATCTTATACACTTTATGTTAGATTCCATTGGGAATTGTTGATTATTGTTCTCTTGCCTAAGCTATAGCGTCCAATTATTGAGAAGGTGTTGTCAAAAAGGCTATGTTGTTTCAATTTTTGATAGGGTTCTATTGAGTTGTTATCAATTCCCTCTTGCTCTCCCTTTATGCTTTGTGTTTTGTGCTTGAATTTTTAAATTACCTCGCTGATCATCTGATTGATCTTAGCTAGTTTTACAATCTATTCATATTCACAGTTGCTCCAAAAAGCATGCTTCTCCCTTAGGAGAGATAGTTGCAAAACTTGGGTGTTGATATTCTAGTTTATATGGTAAACAGATGGACAACCTATGTAAATGAAGTTCAACCAACTGTGAAGATGAAGCAATTGTAACTGTGGTTATGAATCAACATCTCATTTCTTGAACTCTCTTTCCCAAGGGATAATAGTCGATGATGCTCCATGACCCAATATGGTAGGGTGGAGAGAAAACCTTCTTTTATATGTCCAGACTTCAATCCATTCCCTACAAAAGGTATTCCTAGATTTTATTTACTTATTGTGTTCTACTACAACTGTATTGCATCATCTTTGTAATTAATTGTATAAGTCTTTATATTTTCTTTATTATTTATTGTGTACCAATGGTGTGTGTTTATTACACTAACACTTTTTTGTTATTCTTCCAGACCATGCTCTAGCAATAATGTGGTGTTTCATGAACTAATGTGTTACAAACAACCTTCCCGAATAATGATAGTGACTATAAAATCAACAATAATGGTAAAATAGACAATCATATACTAATGTACTCTATATTGATTGTAATACACAGTATTCATTTCACCACTAATCATAGTGGTGGCCAATCTATATTCTTGCTCAGGGGTTTGGTGAGGCTCCATGAGGCTCCATGACCTAATATGGTAGGGTGGAGAGCAGGCCTCATTGTGTTGACTTTTACTTTATATTTTGTATGTAAAGATCGTTATCTTTTTGACATAGGAATCAAAAAAATTCATATGTTTAAGCTTATGGTTACAATGGAGTAAAATAGTTGATTTTATACACTCTATGTTAGTTTTCATTGGGCATTGTTGATTATTGTTCTCTTGCTTATACTCTACATCACACAAATAATTAAATTGTTTTAACCAAAATTCATCTACGGTACTTTCTTGCTAGCTATGAAAAGATCCTTAGTTTGTATCATAAAGAATTGATGCAATTACCAAATTATGGGATGTCCTTATATAATCATCAATTCAACTAATAGTATGCCACGATTATTATTTCCCATCTAAATACACATTAGTACAATGTCATCAATTATTTAGACATTCAACCTTATCCATAATAATATTATATTTTGATTAACTAATAAAACTTAATGATATTGGTATTATTTTTAGATTGTTTTAACTATAATTGATGTAGGGTTCTTTGTTTATCTATGAAAAGACCCTTAGTTTGTATCATAAAGAATTGATGCAGTGGCTAAATTATGGGGTGGGCTTATATAATGATGAATTCAACTAATTTTATGTCAACATTATTATTTCCCAACTAAATGCACATTAGTAATGTCATCAATTTAGACATTGAACCCTATCCATAATAATATTATATTTTGATTAACTAATAAAACTTAATGATATTGGTATTACTTAATGAAATCATTTCAAATTTAATAATAATATTTTTCTTTAATTAACAACTTAATTACATAATATTATTATTTACCCCACCAAACCAATTACCAATAATAATGATGTTTTTAAAAAAAAATAAAAGTGGCTAAGCCACTGAAATATTTTATTATTTTGTAAAAGAGTTCTTGCAAAATCTTGGTTCAAGGGAGCATACTAGCAGGAAAGAACTAGGAGAAGAAAAATTCTGGTTATAGCTCCATGTAGAAGAAATAAAGTCACATATTGTGATTATAGAATCAACCCAAGGACCAGACCAATCAGAGGTCCCAAATACAAAATATTCCCAACCAAAAAAAGACTACCCAATAGAAAATGGAAGAAGGACAATAAAGATCTTAATCCACCCCATCCACCTAAGAACTTGAACTGGCTTTGTAATAAGAAAATGACCATAAGTGATCCAAATAAAAGCTCTTCTTTAACTTCACGATTGATGAAGATACTCTATCAGATCTTACAGCTACATCAAACAAGAAATGGAGAGCAAGGAGAAGGTTTACCCCTATAGCCAAGACTTCTGGAGAGAGCTTGTCGCTAAGACATTTTCACCTCGAGATAGTTTCCTTAAAATTATCGCCCACAATGCTAGACCTAATTATCATCAAAATTTCTTCAAAGCAAGCATTAGTAACAAAATCATTTTTAGGAATAAACCCAACAACAGGAAATGCACCATTGTCCAAGGAATACATATCCAAGGCTTTTTGAAGATCCAAACCATATAGCAAGTAAGGGTACACAAACTTGTTAGCAAGAACATTTACCAACTTGTCATCCAAAAACACATCCATGATAACAGTAAAAAAGTGAGATAAAATCCCAAAAAGGATGTGTTAGAATTTTCGTGAATCCATGAGATACCAACCACCTTGCAGAGAATTGAATCAATGTCCTCATCATCGAAGGAAAAAAATTGACCAAGTTTTCGATTGTCGAAAGGATAGGGATCCTTACAATTTTTACATTTCATATTTACCATAACCCTATACCAAATCACCGATGATGCCAAGGAGAAATAAGACTTGTATAGCTTCAAAACCAAAAAATGCCAAGGAATCCATGTTGTATATATATATGGAAACTGTAATAAAAAATGGAGAAGTCGACTGCACGAAAAATGAGCAATCAAAACCAAAATGGCATATCATATATATTATGATTCAAAACTCATCCGACATGAGCCATATAGAGCAAATAAATTTGCCATAAAAAACCAAAATGCCTTATAAGTAAAACCTGGCGACAAAGCCTAAACACCATGCCATGCATCAAGTATGAAGCATAACAATAGGCCTCTTCCCTAGAAAAATAAAATATTGAAATCTATGTTGTCCCATATTAATAAACCACACAAACCATGAGAAAATACCAACTGAAACCTCCAACACAACCAACGATAGCAAAGGTGAGAAAATCATACTATCCGCATGAAAATAATTTACCAAGAATGCTCTATTTCCATCAAGAGAGATGAGTATAATAACATTAGCACAAAAGATAATGTCCCATATGAAATAGCCGTAAAAAATATATGAAGCAAGAACCCATGAAGGAGCAGCCAGGTTGAGCCAACAATAGTGACAATTCAAAAACAGTAATAGGTGCAACAATACTAAAACATATGTACTCACCACAAAGAAATACAAAGATGCCACAAAGAATCCAATAAGACACCTGAGTTGTAATAGAAACATTAAAGAGCCTACTATATGATCTCATTTAATAAGGGGGGAGTCCTCCTTACTAAAACCTTTAAAAGGTAGTTTCTCATCTATAGCTTTGTTTGCTAAATAATCAATAATAGAATTTTATTCTCTATAGCAATGGGATAGTGAAAATACATCGAACCATTTCAACTGAATAAGTACCTTGTCTAACAAGTATTGCAACTGCCAAACATGAGTTTTTTTGGCTTTAAACAACACGAAAAATAACCATGGAATCACCTTCAATGATTAATGAATTAATTGAAGGGACCTCCAATCCCATGCTGAGGGCTTCCAGTTCAACCTTGTTGTTTGTACCCACTCGCAACATCTTACAGGCTGCTTTAACAAGGTTAGTGTCTAATTCCATAGTAACTATACCAACCCTAGACTTACTAGGGTTACCCCTTGAGGCCCCATCATAATTTAGTTTAAAGCAATTAGTAGGGGGAGGCACCCATTTGGCCTCTTTGTGTAACATCTTATCTACTTTATTAGAAAATGCTTCATGAAAGGGTAAAGTTTTAATGAGGGGCCAATTCTTAATTATGAACCCATCCCAATTAGAGAAATATTTTAAATTTTAAATTTTCTTAAAAATGAATGATCTGACCACTTCTGAAATTGAGGATTCCAATTTGATAAGCACATCCTCAATAGGAGAGCACTTATTCCCAAAAACTATGCTATTTCTTTCATTCTAGATGCACCATAAAACTAGAGATGGTGTGACAACCCATAAACAGTGAAAGAAAGAAGCACGATGTAACATAGGCCAAGATTTAAACAGTATGGATAATGTAGGACACACCATTGAGTACCAACCTAATTTTGCAAAAACCCAATACCAACAATGCTTTGCAAATGGACAATGCAGAAAAAGATGATCCCCAGTTTCTAAGAAGTAGCCACAAAAGACACATGGAAAAGCAATAACTAACCCCAATTTTTCAAGCCTCCCTACAGTTAAAGCCCTACCATTAACTGCAACCCAGGAAAAAGCACCTGCTTTAGGGAGACAAGCTTCATCCCAAAAGAGTATGTGTGGGAAATTTGATTTATTTAAAGAAGCCAGAAGAGAGTTATAACCTTCTTTGACTGAATATTCCCCTAATTTTGAATTGGTACAAATTAGGACATCATCCTTAGGTGAGAAGATAATGCACCTTTTTTCCATCTCCTTTTTATAAGCTTCTTTGACAGAGGAAGGAATATCTAAGTCATCTACAAATTTCCAAGAAATTTTTGGAATGGAATCAATAAATTCAACATTGAAGTAATCAGCAACAAGAGAACCCCAAAGATTTTTTAAAAGATCCATTATGTTTCCCCAATCAGTAAAAGAGGAAAGAATAGGATATCCATTCCACCTATCCTCCCAAAACTTTTCCTTTTTACCATTATGAACCAACCATGAAAGGTGAGGAAGGATCACCGATCTACATGAAGAAATGAAGTTCCAAATTGTCGATCCTTTTGGTAATGATGAGGCCCTGAAAAGAGATTCTTGTAGATGGGAGTGCAAATATTTAGAAAACATTAATTTCCCCCATATTGAATGTGGATTTTGATATAATTTCCAAGTAAGCTTCTCACCTAAAGCTACATTTTAAAGTTTGAGATTTCTTATACCAGTTCCACCAAGGTCTTTTGGCAAGCAAACCTTGTCCCAAGCAATGAGTGCGATTTTCTCTTTGCCCTCTACATTATCATTCCAAAAGATGGAGCGTAAAGTAGATTTCAACTAATTTAAGGTATGATAGGGAGCCTTTAAAACTAACATCATGTAAATAGGAATTGCATTGAGAACAAATTTCACCATTTGGATTTTCCTAGCAAAGGAAAGCCATTTATGCTTCCATAAAGACATTCTATCCATAATCAGTTTAAAAATTCTTTCCTAGAAGGTATTAAGATTATTTCCAATGAAGAAGGGGATACCAAGATAGGAACAAGGCAAAGTGCCCATAGAAAACCCCCAAAAAATTATTAGTCTGTTTTGGATAAAATTTGGGACATTGAGCAGGATTTTTTTTTATTTTGAAGGATTTATTTTTTGACTTGAAGCTAATGAAAAATCTATTATTACACTTTTGATTACCTTAGCTTCAAGGATATAAGCATTCCCCAACAACAAAGTATCATCAGCAAAGGGACCATGTGTTTGACTTTCCTGCATGTTTGGGATTTGAATGCCTTTCCAATATCCTAAGGCATTTTCTCTTCTTATTTCCCTACTTAAACCTTTAGTCATAAGAATGAAGAGGAAAGACGACAATGGGTCACCCTGTCTGATGCCTCTAGATGAAGGGAAAAAACTACAAGAAGAACTATTAACCATAATTGAAAATCTTGTTGTAGAGATGTAGGAGTCACCAAATAATTAATTGAATGTTAATACAATCGTTCTCCAACCAAACCTCTATATGTGTATATATATATTCTACAAAGTTACTTTTTCACCAACTATTTCTTACACAGTTTATCCTTTATATACATATCCTCCTTTCAACCCATTAGTGCTAACACCCTCCTTTGGTCCCCATTATAATTTAAAATAAAATAATGATGCTAAATTGTAAGTTAAAAATGGGATACAATATTGTTCCCACTAAATCACTTTAATTATCACCTATAATATATGTAGTGATCCATTGTATTGTTCATTGGATTCCCTAATGAGTAACTATATTATCTACATCTATATATAGCTATTGTGCCCACTTATGCCATTCACATTCTAATGTTTTTCCACATACACTGCTTGCACATCACTTTCCTTTCATGTCTCTCTTTGCCTATTGGCTCATTGTTGTGTGTTACTACACGGAACTACTAGTTAATTTTAATATTAGGATAGATATTTAGTAGTTATTGTATATCCTTAAAATAAGAAAACACATGTATATATATATATATATATATACATTCTAAAATTTTATTTTTTTGTTTCTTTTTGAAATGGGAATGTTTGAAAGGCACATACTCCCCAATGACATATATCTACATTTATATAATGTAATAGATATTGACCTTACTACCTTTATCTTTATCACAATGAATACAATCCTTCTATTGTTCCATAAAAGGAATATCATGATGGGTGGCTATTCTGATTTGTTTGTGTGTCTCCATAGTGATATCCCACTATGCCTTTAAAACTTCCTTAATACCCTTCACATATTTAAAGCAAAATTTCTTTACTACAACTTTATATCCTATGACAATTATCATATTTATTTTACCTTTATCCATTGACTCCTCATAATAAAGGAATATTCTTTTTTAAATAGAAGGATAACAATCAATTCAATTTTTCATGGTTACTCCAATGTATAATTCTCTCTCATGAAAATAACTTTAAATCTACATGAATATTACTTAAAGTCTATTTATGCCTCCACATTTATTTCAATACTAGCTCATAAAGTATTTACATGGCAAAGAACTTAGACCTGCTCTTTTTCATTCCCTATCATGTTACAACAAAACACTAGCATTCCATATTACAAACAAATTTAAAGAAATCCAATTAGGGAAACACAACTTATTAATGCTTGCTCTCCACCCTACCATAATGGCATCATGGAGCCTCATGGGCTCTAGCCATACCCCCAAGCAATATGATGAATGGAGTGTTCTTAAAATTTACATAAATGATGAAATGTCATAACATCAAACTACATGACTATGGACTCTTCACTCAACATATTCAATAATGATTCATATAAACATGCTCACATCATTACAACAATAAAAAAAGGGAGGGTGAAAGTAGGGAAAACTTATAGATCCTTTCTCTAAGTGAGGGGATGAAAATATTCCTCCTTCTTTCCTCTCCAAATCAAGCCATCTTTATCATTAACTTCCTAAAGAGATGAACTCCTCTCCTCTTCTCATTCTTTCTACCATCACTAAAGTTCTCCAAGAGGAGATGTGGGTAACACCCCACTCCTCCCCTTCCAAACTATATAGAAGTATCACAAATTGTAACCCTTTGATGGGGAGGTGTGAATGTACCTTCATCATCAATAAGGGTCTTTTCCTTCTTTAAGAGGGGTACATGCACTTGGACAACCCCTCAATCTTTTTACCCCATCCTTTACTCAAAATTCGTCACTCCTCATTATGAGGACTTTTCAAGAGTCAAATCATATCCTTGGGGCCATATTGCATGCCCACTTGACCCCTACCACCATGGTGTAGACCCTAGGGGGTTTATTTATGCATCCCAACCCAATAAATTGACCAACAACCCACTTTAAAGACCCACTTAAGGTTCCATCCGAGTTTCACACTTGAATACAAGGGTTTCTAACCTTAACCCCAACTTACATTTCACATGACACATAATTAAATACCCTTTCAACCCAGAGGAATAAGCACAATAACTCTATTTGCTTCTAAACTCCAAAATAAGGAAATCCAATACATAACCACTAGAGGATGTCTTTTCAATTTTTTTCTCACTGGTTCTTCCTTCTCGTATTGGAACCATTTCTTTCCTACACTTTACCAATGGAATCATAAGAAACAATTGTATGTCACATTAATTTTGTAATTGAAGTAAGATTTAATTATACAACAATTTCATTAAAATTCCAATTCATATTCATAGTTTACAAGTTTCTAATTCCTTCATGGCAATGATAATAAAACATGTCAAAATGAAATACAAATAAATTGTCACACAATCACACTATGCATTATCTTAAATATATCTAAGCATCTATTTAGGAGGAATATATTACAAAGTTAAGATTGCATTATTCACATGCCAAGCAAGGTCTTACATCCCCCTCCCCTTAGCTTAGACTTCCTCCTAGAAGTTGTTAAGGTTGGGAAGTTAGTCTCAATATAGCAATGTGGATAAATATATTAGAATATGAATTACTTTACTATCTTGATGAAGAATTCATATCATTTGACCATTAAGCACATATTAAATAATTCCCTTTCATGAAACAAACATCTAAATTCTCATAACATAATTTTCCACCATAGAACATTTATCCAATGTAGTTACAATATAACAAATGTTAGTAGTCATCCATGTAGTTAATATTCTTGATATCAACATATGTCCAACACATTAACATCCTTGGATACCCTTCAAGGTTCTCTTTTGCATCACTCATGATGTAAAAAAAAAAAACATTTTCATTCTAATATCAATTTATGTTTCAAGAATAGAAGTCTCAATTTTATCTGTCACTTTCTTTCTCACATAATTTAGTCAAGTATTTTGACATCATTTATTCACAAATTTACCCGTACATCACAACAATTACACATAATTCACATCACAAGGTTCAATGGGGTTTACAAGGATGGAGATTTCTTGGATACCATAGCCATTAGGAAAAATGGTCTCAAGGCCCTTCTCTAAGGACCCTACCATACATCTCCTAGGTACCTTCCCTTGTTTGTGTAAGGGGGTTAGCCTCCAAGAGGAAGGTACAAAAATAATAATCATAGAAATAGGGGAAGAATGGATTAGTGACCGTCCCATGCCAATCCTTTACAACCCCTTTCAAATAACACATAATTCCCCAATGCATCTTCTCCTCTATACGACCTGCCAAGGAACTTCCTGGGATATGGCAGTTTTACAGATGTCACATTACACCACACTTGCCAGAAATTAGCAACCAATAAGAAGCCTCAAATTGAGAAACATAAAATCATAAACTAATGCCTTAATAAACTGAAGTTATAAATTCGAGAGGAAATAAAATAAAATAAATAAATATCAGTTGCAATTGTATTTAAACATCCCAGCTTAATTCAAAAATAGAAATTAAAGAATTCCTTGAGGAAATGGACTATGACAACCTTCAAATGGCCAAATATCCCCATTAAAAGAATGTAAAATCTAACTTTGATGGCATACAATAAAACAAAACATCAATTAAGAAATAATCAATAATTCATATTTCAACAATAAAACTTTCACATTATGAGCACCACATGACCTTGATAAAGCCACCTAAGGGGAGGAGGGGAATGGTGGTTCTCTAACAACATAAATATAATAGCATGCAATACCTTGTGGTCCTTGACCACATAAATATGATAGTGCACAATATCATGGTGGAATCTTCCACATAGTATCAATGCCCTACATTGTTGAAGTATCCAAAATTTGTGATCATTATGGCCCAAGTAATTCCATCCTTTACCCATGGGGTATAGACATCAAGGAGTGGGTTTGCACTATGAACCAACAAGCTTGGTTCTCATGTGGCAAAATAGGTTAGGAACACATCCAATGGAAACCATGGAGTTCCCACTTAGGGTTCTCTCACCCCTCAACCCCTATTTATGCTAGTAGGCATCTCAATCCTATAGGGGAGCCGTATGCTAGGGGTACACATTTAACACACAAACAAGACTTACACAAATAATTACTTTGAAACATTTCATTTAGTAGACACACATCTACACATATCATGTTCACATTATTTCACAATTAACTAGCTTACATAAAAGGGCCATCACAAAGGGTACACATAGGCGATTATACTTGATGTAACCTCACCCTCATCCTAAGTCAGATACCCTATATCTCCTACTTGGGGCACAACACATTTATTGGTTTCACTTTACATGTCATAACACAACACACTTTACAAAATTCACCATAGAACAAGGGAAATGCACTTACACATATTCTATTTTCTTTTGACAATATTTACTTTTTTGTCTCAATTTCAAAAATATCTACTCACTTTGTATAAGTACAAGAAATAACTAAAAAATGTGCAATTGTAGCTTAGGTATATCACCCCATCTTCCTAGAACTTAACAATGCATGGTTCACAACACTATTAACACAAATGTTGATACACCCACACACTTTATTTTATTTACACAATGTTCACTTTGTTTATCCTTTTGTTACCATTTGTCCATTTGCATACTTGTAAAATAAATTGCCATATAATTCATAATTGTAATCTAGGTAATACTCAATTTTCTTACAATTAAAAATGCATGGTACATCATGATTCCCATCTTACTGATGTCACATTTATGATCAAGATTGTTTCTATATATCCATACCATTCTTCCTATTTTATTTAACCGTATTTTTTATGTTCAGTGACATATCAAGATGGTTAATTCCACTATTTTTTCCACAACATGCTAAGGAAGATTTCTCATTTAATAAGGAAGGAAATCAATCATTTTCATTTGCAACATTGAAATATAAGAAGAGAAAACATCCTCAATGCGTAAGACATATCATACTCAAGGAATAGTAATTCTCGCAACACATTAATTATATCTCTTATAATTCTTGTATTTCACTATCTAAAGTTGAACTGTTTACTCACATGTTGTAATAATCATTGTTACAATTGCAATTCCATCTAACCTCATAAAAAAAAAAATGCATAGAAGTCTTGAAATCTCTATCTACCTTTAAGCTTTCTCCTTACATCTAGGTGTAAATATTTATACCTCAAAGAGTAAGTATAGTCAATGGTATAGAATGCACAACATTAGATGAAAGTTTTACAAGTCTATTTTAGTGTCTCTTATCTATATAGTTTAACTTTCCACACCATGGATCCCGCTAATCCATTACTCAATTTAGAGATTCATACAATTGATTATTCAATTCTTATGGAATGTATGCAATCTTCAAGGTCAACCCTGGTTGAATAAATTATTACTTCCTTTATGACAAGTCTCCTTTCTTATTATTGGTTTTTTTTTTTTGCACCAACAAGTCTTTAATTCTTCGCTATGTATAAGGAAGTGGCTATGGTGTCTTCCCTAAGTAATGTTGAAGCTCCAAATGGATATTTGAAAAGATCTTTTCACCAAGGTTTTAGACTTATTTTCTAGGAGGAAATTATTTTCATAAATTACCTAAATCAATTTCCACCAATCTTGACTTAGTTGCAACTTCCTACACTTTCTCACCTTTGACTCGAATCCAAGACACCATGTTGCTTCATTAACTATTTAATCTTTAAATAATAGAGTACAAAGGTTTGTTATTTGTTATAATTCTATTAAGTTTACTAGGTCATCATTTACTTGCACATGTGCTTAAATAGCTTTAAAGTTTCACCATTTAAATCTAGGTAAAAGTTTTGATTTGACCACCTTTCTAAATTGGAAAGGTAATATAATGCAAGACTTTGATAATTGATGTCATCATTCATGAAATTGTTACCTACCAACCGCAATACAAATCATTTGTTCCCTCACGAATCAATCCTTATACACTTATATGTTGATCAAGATCTTTGGGTAAGGGGATAAGGCCTAGGGAAATCATGGTCTAAAGAATACAAGATATAAGTTCAATATGTGAGTTCAAGTCCTTAAATTTATGTCTAACAACTTTCACCTTAATGGTTTAGTATTACTTTTTGACAAGATTTTTAAATCTCACTATAAGGGCACATAATACATAGTTCAACCTGGTTTTATATTTAATGAATTTAAGGGTTTAGAGATTTAAACTTATTTAATCACAACCTTCCACACATTAATCCCTTTCGTGGTTCATAATTTTTTTTCTTTTGACTAGTTACATTATTCTAATTATAGTTATGATGTTCCATCCTTTATCTATACTAAGGTCTTTGTAATATATGTTGCTCCCCAAACACCCATAAATTTAGGTAATTACTTTATTATTATCTTTAAGGATTATGGCCTTAAGAAGTCAATGCAATAATACTTCCTTAATGATACACCTCATGATGTCCCATTTCACTATTCAATCACTTATAATAAAGATTATGCTTCATAACTCAATTATACCTTTTTTCTAAGGTTTAAGAAAGTTTAATGCCAATAGGCTAGATTAATTCCATAAACCTGGTCAACTTGTCTAATATGGGGCTCTAGGAATTCACCTTACTTAAATCAAGGTACCATGTTTAGATTTGAGTATCCTTTTAAAAGTTAAATCCATTAATTAAATACTTGCTTTAACCCATCTATAATGGTCAATTTTTTGACCATGTAGTACTTTACAACCTTATTTGGGTCACATAATTAAACTAAGTTTCTCATTTATCCCACCATGCAAGTTCTTAAGAATTAACATTTTATTCTGACTAACCCAAAGTGGTTTGCACATTTATCCACACACACACACACAATACTTAATGCCCAATTTATTCCTAGAGTTCCCCTGGGTTGCAACCTAGGACTTTGATACCAAGTGTCATGCCCAAAAATTCTCACTAGAAAAATGCAACAATTTTTTTTTCTATATGCTAAATAAGCTAATTATAATCTAAATGATTGGGGTGAGGGATACCACTAAAATACATATTGCACTCCATTTCGAGTTCGCCTCACTTATCAAGGGTAAAAGTTAGATTAAGGATGTGATTGAATGACTGATAGAAATCCAAGGAGACCAAGGTCCTTAAGTTTGATCTAATCTAGAGGTCTAATGTTATGAAACCCGATAGCTCTAACACTTTAAGTATAATCCCTTTTATAACTTACTATGACCCTTCATTCAATCCACATAAATGGCCACCATCAAGAGGTTATTGATTCACTAGTTAATTAGGCATAGTTATCTAGACAACTAAAGTTAACAAGTTTACTACTTGTAACTTCTTGATTTCCAATTGTTGCTACCTTTAGAATTCTAATAAGCGATTATAAATATATTACCCTATTTTATACTTAAAATTGACCATTTTAGAATTTATCCCTTATTTCTTACAACCCAACTAAAAAGGAATTTAATTAAAATTCCCCTTCCAATAAATATGTGCATATATATTCGCCATTATACATAAATATATATATTTATTTACTCATGTTTAATTACTATTTATTTTATTATATTATTTATCTTATTACTAATAAGAAGGGTTGATTATAAAATAATAAATCATATATATGGTGGGAGAGAAAAAACAAAATCAAAATAAGGAAAAGTCTCCCCTTAAAAGGTAACACTAACAATATCTCATGTTTCTTTTTTGTTTTTCTTATTTTAAATCATTTTATTCTTAAGAATAGATTCCCCTCTTTTGTTTTTTTTCTCATAGTTAAAGGACATGTAATTATATGAATAAGGTTAGGTCTTGGTAGGAGGGATACGTGGAGTTTAGAATAGAAATTTATAATATATAGAATAACATATAAGTATATTCCCTACCCTTGATATTTTACAAAACCTCCTATGCTACTATATAATAGTTTACTCATACTTCTACGCCTCCCCCAAATAGTTTATGATTTTATTTTATGCAATGTTATATTAACTTAAGGCTCACATGATAAGGTGCTTATCAGAGCAAGCGTTCTAACAAAAAATAGGTGACAATGATAAATGCAGCGGCTGGCAACAAGTTTCCATCTGGAAAAATATAGATTGTGATCACGTGTTTTATTTAATCTTCCCATTTTAAATAAGCGTGCAAGATATTTCAAAAGATTATTGATGTCCTAAATTTAACCTGGCCAAGCATAGCGTATGTGAAAAGAATAAGAGAAAATAAAATATTTTTATGCTAAGTCTGTATAGCTTCTGGATTTGATTGTGTGCAACAATTTTTAGCATCAACGTTTCGGATCACACTACATGATCCATCATCAGGATGAAAGAGAGCAAGAGGAATGAAAGGGTAATTGCAGACTTGGACAAGATAAAAAGAAGAGAGGAGGGGGAGGGTGAGGAGGCACGTAGACCAAGGCCAAGACTAAAGATGAGGAAGAGCAACACATTAGAGCAAAAGAGAAGACCAAGGCCAAGACTAAAGATAAAAAGAAGAGAGGAGGGGGAGGGTGATGAGGTCTTCTCTTTTGCTCTAATGTGTTGCTCTTCCTCATCTTTAGTCTTGGCCTTGGTCTACGTGCCTCCTCACCCTCCCCCTCCTCTCTTCTTTTTATCTTGTCCAAGTCTGCAATTACCCTTTCATTCCTCTTGCTCTCTTTCATCCTGATGATGGATCATGTAGTGTGATCCGAAACGTTGATGCTAAAAATTGTTGCACACAATCAAATCCAGAAGCTATACAGACTTATGATATGGATTGTGGAAACCTATTATCATTATTTTTATGCTCTCAAGGCTTTGCACGTTACAGGGAGCTGTACTAAGTTAAATAAATGCCCCAAGATTTAATTTAAATTAACCTCATATTATGCTGCACATATTTAAATCCAGCAATTTACTCCATTAATATGCCAAGCCATTATACCACGGTCCTACAGCCTCAACATAGATTTGACTCTATTGGTTGGGTGAATTGAATATGGCCTGATGAAGGCTTTCTACAAACATCCGGAATAGTTAAATTTATGCCAACTCCTTACAGTTTACCTACCCATACCCGGCTGCTCAGCCCTGACAGGCTCGAGGGGTTGGTTGATGACTCTGTGAATGGAGTTATTATCTCTACGGGGAAGTCAAGAGAAATGAATGAGTATTCTTATGGAATGTCATGTCTTGGGCGGTAGAAGTGCGTTTTCCGACTTGCTAAGTTATTGCCATTGGCGTTGGAGTTAGTTCAAATTGAGTGTAGGGAGAGTAGTTGATGTGCAAAAGTGGCATTGCTGTTAGTGAGTCAGACCCTCTGGTGCCTCCCTAACCCACCCTGGTACCTAATGCGTAGAGCTTCAAGAAGGAATCAAATGAGATTTGATTCAATCACATCATCCTATAAGGAATTAAATTCACTCATACCCCATTAATAAATGCAGTAAAATGGTGGATTTGTAGGCTGCATAGACATTGTCGAAGAAATGTTCATGTTGATGGCATAAATGACAATGGCGAAGTATTTTTTTGTCGTGGTTAAATAGGTAACTCTGCGATTGTAGCCATGAATTCAATGTTTGTAAGGAGGGGAATTTTAGTGGAATCCGCTTTCCAAAAATATTCTCAAACATTTTATATAGACCCTTTTTTTCCCTGTTGACAGTTAATTAATTTTAATATTAAAATAGATATTTAGTAGTTATTGTATATGTGAAAAATATGTCTCCCTTATTGGTGTTGTGAAACCCAGCTATAAATTCACTATTGTTTATTCTCAGAAATTCGAATAACAAAAATCAAATGACTGAAACAATGAACTAAAGCATGCACAACACCATTCACTAAAATACTGAATGCAAAGAAAACCAATCACACTTTGACACAATGAATTACCTTGGAAAACCCCTAACTCTAGGGAAAAACCAGCATTCAAAGAGAGAGATTTTATTAAAGCAGAAAGGAAAGAAGTTACAACAACTGCCAGAACTTGGCATCCACAGCAATACTACAAACTTGGATAATATTCAACTCCTTCTTCTGTTCACTGCAACCTCTCTTTGATCCTGTGTCATTTCCTGCAAAAACCTTCAACCTGTATATCTCAAACACACCTCAATTTCCTTTTTATAACCTCTTATTCACCAACGATGAGATAAGGCAATGTTTTAACATTTGGAAAAAATAAAGATGTTGCTAAAGAAAATTCTCCAAACTTGGCATGTGTGTTTTAGATAAGAAGGAGAAAAAATAGAAAATCTGGAGATAATTATCTCCACCACTGCTCCAGCCTGGCTGACACGGTTCTAGGCTGGAGACACCTTCGAGCTACTAATTTTAACAATATATCCTTAAAATAAACAAGCACATGTATATATATATATATTCTAAAATTTTATTTTTCTATTTCTTTTTGAAATGGGATTGTTTGAAAGGCACATACTCCCCAATGACATATATCTACATTTATATAATTCACGCCGAAGGCATATCCTATTTCAACAAGACAAAGCTAAAAAATGCCAATCAATGGTTCGTATCAATCTACTTACCATTAAACTAATCTCAACCATTGATTATTTTTCATACTTTTTACCAACTGCATTTTTCTTAGCTACTTTCCCTGCTACTTTTTGCAAATATTTAAAAGGTTTTTATAAAAGCTCAAACGCTTTGTGGAGAGCGCAGGGATGGTTAATAGGAATCGATTATTGTGTCCAAGGCGCAAATGGTGAGTATTTGAAAAATAAACATTAATGAAGCTGTAGGTAGTGGGTGAGTTTTTGAAATGATTGATTTATTATTCTAATGAGCTAAGTAGGCCCTATGTCACTGGACTCAGAGAGCTTATCTCCACACCCCACCCTGCCTACGTCACTAGACTCAGAGAGCTTGTCTCCATGCGCTGTAGTGTCCCTCTAGTTCTGACACTTGGTTTTAGTTTGTCTTTGTTCAGTTGATAGTTGCTTATGATACTTTGTTGGTTGCTTTCACTTATGAATCTAACATTATGTGGATTTTCTATTATGGATGATTCATTGGATATTGTGATTATGTTTGTGTGATGTAATTATGGTAGACATGTGTGTGACATGGTTCATGTCGTTTCTGAGTTTTAATGTGATTATCATAATATGATTGATGTTTATAATATAATGATGCTTGTCAGTCCTGGTGAAGAAGACAATATACCACTACTCACTTGTGAGTACCCTGTTATGCTACAATTCTTCTTCACGATGTGTTTTCTGATATATGATAATATGTTTAACAAGTGATGTTTTATGCAGATACAGGTACCAAGTATCGACTCCACCTACTTGTCAGGTCTAAGCATATCCTAATCCAATAAAATCATGTTGATTTGGAGATAGTCTGGTCCTCGTTTAACCATCGTTCTTCATTGAATGAGTATCCATTTGTCGCCTGTTGTCATGTGTTGTTTTGTCTTGTCATGCCAATTTTGTTTGTGATATTTTATTTGTAAATTAATTATTGTTTAATTTAGTTAAATGGCTTATTTGTTTAAATATCCGATTAAATGTTTATGAGTAAGGTTTGTTTTATTAAAATAAATAAAACAAGTAATTATTTAAAAGGTGAATGTTAATTTTGTGGAAGGGTAATTATTTAATTATAATTGTTGAATTAAATTGTACAAACTGAATTCTTGTGAAAAGTTAATATTTTAAAAGAGTTTATTTTCAAAAGTTAAAATATTTGAAAAATATGACTTGAGGGAAAATATCTTAGATATTTAAAGTTTATAATTACATGAGCAATTTTAGGAATGCATGATTACTATCAGTTAAGTTGTAACTTGAGGTAATTAAAGGCATTAAAGCCTTAAGGGGTTGTAATTTCATTCACGGAAATTCTTTTGAAATTTTTTCACGGAGTAGTTTTGGAAGGAGATTGCATAATAGTTTTGATTGTAGAGATAATTTGAGAAAAAAAATTGTTTCGGATTTCTTTGTCAAGATCTGGTGATTTGAGTAGAATTGAAAGGAGCTTCAAACTCTACATTAGTTCAGCTTTTTAGTTTATTCAGGTTTTCTTCTATTGTTTCTTCTTTCTTTTGCAAAATCTTGAGTAAATTTTATGGAAAAGAATTTCTTTAACAAACCTGTACATGCAATAGAGAAATAATTAGAACAAGATTCTAATTTAAAAAATAAACGTAGTAGTATAAAGATACATAAAATCAAATGAAATATGGAAATATATACACATTCTATCATTGTTTTAAACAAAATTGTTCTGCTACTTGAAATGTGTATTTATTGCTTTTGAGATCAGGTTCTCCAAGCAATTGCCGATCTATTGAATCTATCATATTTGTTTTCATTTTGAATGTGCCTTGATTTCATGAAGGTCAATGTGATTTACCCAACTTCTAAGTATATTGGGCAATGATATATGCCAAGATTTTGGTCAATACTTATCATACTTTATTCTAACCTCTGTAATCCCTATGCGTGGCCATTCAACTCACTATTTTTCTTATTTCTTTTCCTTCTAAGATCTTTTTATGTATTCTGTGTTGTTATCTTCTCTTGGGTTGCTCTCTGAACACGGATCGTAGGGCTGATTAGAAACATCTGACTATTTCACTTTATATTTCTACCTTAGGCTCTATTTCACATCCATGTCTTCATTATCTTTGTTTTATGACTTTGTGTTATTGGTGTATCCCTTGAAGCGTTAGTTTCTTATTTAGTATTTCTTTTGCCTTCATCACACATGGTATGTATGATACCTTTTGCGCTTTAAGTCTGCAATCATAATTGTTGTAGGTTGCATGCCATAGCTAAAGATTGAAAATTGCCTTGTGCTTATAAGTGTGTTTGTGCATGCATGCAATAGTCTGAAGTTTATATTCATTATAATTAATTCTTTTGTTCACTAAATTTGGAAATAAATATATATAATTTATGATGTTTTGGATCTGGATGCTATCTTTTAAGGTGCACATTTTGTCAATTCTTTCATAGTTGTATGTTGATTTGTTTAGAAATACTTTGAAACTAGGAAATTTGGAAACATTTTAGAATGACACTAAAAAACACAAATTTGAAGTTATGTATATGAAAACATATGGTGATCTGACAAGGTGCATTTTGTGCTTTGCTGAGTGGAAGAAACACCATTCTTATCTTTTATGTTTTATATTTAACTTGCTATAGTTATAAACTCCATGTCAATGTTGATAGGAAAATTGGTTTCAGTAACCTCAAATCTTAGAAAGATGTATTCGATGCATGAAAATTTAATTGTCAGTTTAATGTAATTCACTCCATGGTGTATATCTTGCATGGCGTGGGTTTCCTTAGTTCTAGCGCAGTTGATGTAGATAGTTTCGTATGTTATATATAAAATTATTTTCCTTCATATTATCACTATGAGTAACCTTTATGTTAATTGGAAGTTTGCGCCACCATTTAATGTTTAAATGTAATTAGCATACTTACCATTTGGAAATCTCGCCATTACTTTCTCTTTTTAGTCAAACTAAAGTTGTCATCAATTATATCTTAGTATTTTTATTCCCTTTGATTGACTGACTTCCATCCTAGTTGTTGATTAAAGTCTTCTCATTAATATTTAAATCTTCAATTCATATATATATTTTAGACTGTATTCTTTATTACAAGTCGTCCCCAAAACCTGAGAATTCAGATTGATCTTAATAACTAGTTTCTTTGAATCGTTGACTGAGAATAATTTTATATTAGTGACGGAAAAGTATGGAATCTATCATTTAGTCTTTTACTTAACCTTTACTTCAGTCAACATTCGATCATTTATGGGGCCATTGAATTTGTGGTTGTAAAATGGTAGTATAAATTTCTATCATGTTTTACTTATACTCCTTGTCTTCATGACATCCAATTAACTGCATGCATATTTAGTAAAGAAATTTGTTGTAGACTGAAGTGAAGGGTGGTTACAACAGTAGATAGATATATATGTGTGATTTATCAATTAAAGTTTCATATATAAAATTGTTTAAATTTTAATCCTTATCATATTAGGTAGTAATCAAGGTTGATTTGTTATATAATGGTTTGTACGAAAATTGTATCTATCAATTCAGATTACGATAGATAAAGATCAATCATAGAAATTGTTTAACTTTAAGTGAATGTAAATATTTAAACTGGGTTTGTTTATTTTTAAATGAATATGGTTTTAAATTGTTGTTTTAAAACTATTCTTTTATTATTGAATTGATGTCAAGAACAACTTTTGTATTGTATGTGTTATGTTTATTTCATATGAGATGTGGTAATCATTTAATAATATTATTTGCAAAATTTGGTTGTACTTGTTGCAAATCATACCTATGTGGTATTTGGATTTAAGCCAAGCATGGTGTTTATGTCACCTTTGAGGTATTGTGGGATTATAAGGTCTATGCCATGTGAATGATGTGATCATTCAAGATTTTACTTTTTGTGCTTAATGGCTTTACTTTGTATCTAATTTTAAGTTATGCGTACTTTTCCTTCTTGAGGCTAGAGCATTGATATTTTTTTATTGATACCTTGTTGTTCTATTTTGGGACTTGCCATGTAAAAGTTATTTGTCACCTTGTGGTGTTTCAAATTGTTCCACGATTGGACTATGAATGAGATGTGTTTTGTTCTGGTATTGTTCTATACGCATGTTGGTAGTCCCTAATATTTGGATGTTGCGTCATGTTTCTAGGAAGAGTGGCTTGTGATACGGGCCGGAACCCTAAGTGGTTGCCAGGGTAACCTATCGCGGGTTTCTATAGTTCAGTGAAAATATTAATAATTGTACTTGGGATTCATTAATTAAATTTAGAAAAATAAATTCCTCACCTAGTGCCTTAATGCTCATTTAGATTAAGGGTAGGTTGAGAAGGCTTGGAATGGCTTAGTCATTTACCTTGTCTCCTTGAAAGGTAATTCGACTCCACATGAGTTTATCTAAGGGTCGGGAATCGGTAGAGACTGCCAGGGTAACTCTGGAAGAGGGCCGGTAGTCTAGGAAGATTTACGAGGGTAACTTAGAACAACTATGTGATGACACTCTGTCCTAAAACATGATTGTAGTCTCTTGTGTGAAGTTAACTGTTATATTGTGGTCCTCTTTGAAAGCATATGATGTGAATACTTTGGTTTAACGTGGTCATGTCGTTATGTGTAGTTAGCCATGTAATGTAATGTATGTTCTTTTTTGTGTGTTTGATTGTCTTCTGGACCTGTCACTATCTCCTAGCACGGAGGGAGTGGACCTTCGGGTTCCACGTGGTTGGGTGGAAACTGTGCTACACCTTCATTGGATACTCGTACTGATGACATTATACTTGTAGTTGGTTCTTGTTACTTTGCTGACCGTGACAGTGGACGCTAAACGTGTTCGGATGTGGATATTTGATATGAGGAGATCTATACCCTTATTGTATAGTTATCTCATGTTTATAAGTGTACTCTTTGTAACATCATTATGATGTATTGAGATTTATGAGAATCTCATTGGTTGTAATCTAAATATAATTTTCTTGAACTGGATAAGTTTTGAAAAGTGGATCATTCATGAATGTGATTTGTACTTGTGTTTTAAAACTTTAATATTACATGGTGTGATGTTCTTAATTATAATTTTTATACTAACGTCATCTTGGAATCTTTAAGACATTTGTATGATAGAATGCCTTAAAAAAATAAAAAATTATCCGGATAATTTGTTACTTTATGCTTTGTCCTTTGGATTCCCTGGCGGGGCGTTACACGCCCCACGTCAACTTCATTACTTGATCGTACCTTCTTTCATTCATCATCTCCATGGGTTCATTAATTCTTTCCATATCAACTACTTATTTCAATATGTACTTCAAACTTGTTTTTTCAATAAATTTATGTTTTGAATGGTTTTTTTTATATCATTAATAATTTTTTAAATTATTATATGAAATGTGGATTATAATTTAATAATAAAAAATAAATTACAAATAATTTAATTATATGTATTATTATATATTATATTTTAAAATAAAACTATTAATTACATAAAATGATTAAAATGGTTTTATATATTACAAAAATAGATCAAAATTTATCTTAATTGAATTTCCACACTTCTTTGGCGTACCTATTGCTCACTAAGGTGCAATTGCTAGTGTAATACATATTGACCTTATTACCTTTATCTTTATCACAATGAATATAATCCTTCCATTGTTCCATAAAAAAAAATATCATGATGGGTGGCTATTCTGATTTGTTTGTGTATCTCCATAGTAATATCCCACTATGCATTTAAAACTTGCTATACCCTTCACATATTTTAAGAAAAATTTCTTTACTACAACTTTATATCCTATGACAACTATCATATTTATTTTACCTTTATCCATTTACTCCTCATAATAAAGGAATCTTCTTTTTTAAATAGAATGATAACAATCATCTTTCATGGTTACTCCAATGAATAATTCTCTTTCAAGAAAACAACTTTAAATCTACATGAATATTACTTAAAGTTTCTTTATGCCTCCACATTTATTTCAATTCTAGCTCATAAAGTATTTACATGGCAAAGAACTTAGACTTGCTCTTTTTCATTCCCTATCATGTTACAACAAAACACTAGCTTTCCATATTGCAAACAAATTTACATAAATACAATTATGGACACACAATTGATTAAGGCTTGCTCTCCACCCTACCATAATGGTGTCATGGAGTCTCATGGGCTCTAGCCATACCCCCGAGAAAGAAAATATGTTAACCCTAAGATGATGAACAAAGTGCTCTCAAAATTTACATAAATGATGAAATGTCATAACATCAAATTACATGCCTACAGACTCTTCACTTAGCATATTCAATAATGATTCATATAAACATGCTCACATCATTACAACAATAAAACAAGGGAGGGTGAAAGTAGGGAAAACTTATCTCCTTTCTCTAAGTGAGGGGATGAAAATCTTCCTCCTCCTTTCCTCTCCATGTAACGCCTACCTCGAAACCCTAGAGAATGACACACACATAATGGAAGCGAACATTTTTTTAAAAAAAGTGTAATTAAACAAGTAATGTAAACTACACTAACACATACATTCTCCAAGGTGGGTGATAATGCTTACTTACAAACCCCATTACTAACAAAATTTACAAAACATAACATAAGATTATTACTCATGAATAAAAGATCATACATCTAGTAACATTAAAATACATCATATAAATTATAAATTACAATAATGATCCATTCATACATTGCATCCATTCAATATTACAATTACAACTCTCAATTCCAAATGAGATAGTTTATACAAAAGTGTTACAATTACAAATTACAAAGATTCTCCTCAAATACAATTAAGGAGTGATACAATTACAAATTACAAGGTATCCAACAGATACAAGAGAGACTAAGATAGAATTACAAATTCATTGGAACACACGAGCTTTCCAATCATGAAGTACTCGTCATCACGAACAAGAACTGGGGACCCAATGGTGTAAGGTGCACGTTCCACCCAACCATGTGGTACCCAAAGGACCAACCCCTATGCTAGGAGATAGTAAAAGAGCTTCCTAGGCAAAACCTACAACCTTTAGACATATGTAAAAACAATATTAAACTACACAAGTACAAAACTTACAAAATGGTTACAATGCTTCCAGATAACAATGATCAACTACACAATACAACAAACTAACTCACGATTGTTATAGGAGGAGTGTCATCATAGAGTTGCATGGGTTACCTTGGCGTATCTTCCTAGGTTTCAGCCCCCATCTTGGGTCACCTTGGTGACCTCTTACAATACCCGACCCCAGCATGCAATCCAATGTAGAATCAACTATCTTTCCAAAAAACAAGATATTGATCATGTCATTCCAAGCCTTCTCATCTCATCCCAAGTCTTTACTAGCCCTCGAGTCCATGAGCGAGGCATTAAATAAGTTAAGTGATTAAACTACCCTTTTTTTTTTCCTAAAAAATTTAATTAAGTTATCACTTATTAAACCCTAAGTGAGTTACCCTGGCACCCCTTTGTGTGTCAGACCCCCACAAAGAGCCACTCTCCTACTGACAACACACAGTTCAAATCCACAATACCATGGGTAGACTAGAAGCACAAAACTGATAACAAATATCAACCTTAGGACATAAGGTCACACAACCCATTCATAGTAACCGAGTATCCATACCATAACACATTTCACGTTCATAATAACCAAAATTTCAACTGACTATAACCACATGCACCACCCAAGTAAACTCAAAAGCCAAACCAACACAAGTTACAATCCCCATCTCAAGAAAACACATCTAGAAGTCTTACATAAACAAATAACTCAGTTGGCCAACAACAAGAATAAGAGAGAACACAACTTTAAAAGAACAATTTTCAACCAACATATTAATCTAACTTTAGGATTTCCTAAATCTAAATAATTCAATAATACACTGTTTGCAAATACCTAAGGTAAATCAAATTACATTTGCAACATTAAGGAATTTAAAAACCTAATTATTTAATTCCATTCACAATTTAAATAAGAAACTAAACCAATTACTTTACTTCAAATTTTCTCAATTATAACTAGTAATAAGATTCAATTTTTTAAAAATAAAATCATTTTCTTATAAAATCAACCTTTGCATCTTTTATAATAAAAAAAATCTAAAAATAATTATAATTAAATATATGTTTAAACATATACATATTATTTAAATACTTTATTAAATCCATATATATTTCCAAAAACAAATTAAATAAAATCTAATTATCTAAAATATATAATATATATTTTAAATAATAAAAAATAATAATATATATATTATATAATATAAAATAAAAAATAAAAAAAGAAACTTAATCACCACAGACCCCACCACAGGGAAGGGGATGTAGCCTAGGTTGCGTTGCCTGTGGCAGCGCTTCCCCCACAACTTGTGGGGAGTGTTGCCATAGCAGCGCACCCTCCATGGGTGTGGTTGTGGCAGCCACAGCTGCCACCCCCCCTCCCTCCGCCCACGTTCTATTAAATTTATTTATTTATTAATAAATTTAAAATAATATTCCCCTGTTTTCCATTCACAAAACATGATTCTTTTGACATAATTTTTTTCACAGAAAATTTCCCAATATAAATTTAATATGTAAAATATGTGTGTGTATATATATATATATATATATCTTTTTAACAGAAAAACTACAACAAATCATTTTCAAGCACAATTTTTTTCCAATTTCAATTTCTAAATTGTAATGGAAAAGTAAACTTAAATCCAAATACAAAAAATAATATGTTTTCCTTTTGTTTCCTCTTCCAATTTTTCTACTGTTGAAATTTGTTTCCCTACAAGAATCTAAATTTTTCCATTATTTTCAACAGAGGTTTTCAAATTTTTTTTTTCAAACAAGTTCTTCAAAACTTCACAGCAAACATTAAAACCTCTTTTAAAAAAAAAGATCAAAGCTTCTAAAAAAAACAACAATTAAAGGAACCTATTTTGAAGCTTAAAGAAAATGAGAACTAGAGTTGAGCTTCCCTGCAAAAATCCAAGAATATTTTCTTTTTCCACGATAAATATCTCTCCTTTTTTAAAACAAGAAGATTTTTCAAAAATATCTATATCCTCTTATTAATTTTTCCAAGATATTTTATTTTTCAAAAAAATAAATATCTCCATTCATTTCCTTAACACTTAGTCAAAATTAAAATTATCTTTTTTCAACCCCTATAGATATTTTCTCATGCATTTACAAAATATTTTATATTTTAATAATTTAAAACACAGTTTACATTTCAAAATAGATTTAAATCATTTAATCTATGCACTTTACAAATACAATTAAACTATTCACTTAATAATTTTAATAGATTAATTTATTTACTCAACAACTAAATTTATTTAATTAAATTATTTATTTAATAAATAAATTTAATTACAAAGATTAGATTACTTTACCAAATAAATTACATTTAGTTAATTAAATTAAATTAAAATCTTTTTAACAACTTTACTCCAAACTAAATAAAGAACATTTAAAACATACAATCACTAATTTTCACATATACTTCCCACCAATAATAAATTATCAAAACATCAAGAATGACATGACTCAACAACCACAAGACACAAACTGATGACACACTATGATAGGGTTGTGGTTTGACAAGGGATCTTTGTTACTATCTCCCAATCAACAATACCATTGGGATATGGACACGCTCAAACCTGTGAAGCCAGGTGGAGACGATGTCTTGTACCTGCAATCCTTTAATTAAAATGAATGTCGAACATGCATAAAACTTAGCACACACTGTGAAGAGAAATTGTGAAATCACAGAGCACTCGCATGCGAGTGATGTAATCCTATCCCCTTCACCAATATAGTCATATCAAGATTGGGGAAATTAAAGCATCATAAATCAACAGATAAGCATATATCAATATTAACAACTATGTTAATCAAAAGCATAACATCCATATGGTGCATCATCTCATCATAGTATAACATCCACATCGCTCTAAAGCCAACGATCATAAGATAATAACAAATATCAATGTCTATCATAGTAAAGGTACTGACTAACAACATATACAAATCTAAACACATAGAAGCACGACTGAAGGGGCACTACACTCCAAATCAAGCCATATTTATCATTATACTCCTAAAGAGATGAACTCCTCTCCTGTTCTCATTCTTTCTACCATCACTAAAGTTCTCCAAGAGGAGATGTGGGTAACACCCCACTCCTTCTCCCTTTCCAAACTATATAGAAGTCTCACAAATTGTATCCCTTCGATGGGGAGGTGTGAGCATACCTCCATCATCAATGAGGGTCTTTTCCTTCTTTAAGAGGGGTACATGCACTTGGACAACCCCTCAATCTTTTCACCCCATCCTTTACTCAAAATTCGTTACTCCTCATTATGAGGACTTTTCAGGAGTCAAATCATGTCCTTGGAGCCATATTGCATGCCCACTTGATCCCTACCACCATGGTATAGACCATGGGGGGTTTATTTATGCATCCCAACCCAAGAAATTGATCAACAACCCAGTTTAAAGACCCACTTAAGGTTCCATCCGAGTTTCACACTTGAATACAAGGTTTTCTAACCTTAAACCCAACTTACATCTCACATGACACACAATTAAATACCCTTTCAACCCAGAAGAATAAGCACAATAACTCTATTTGCTTCTAAACTCCAAAATAAGGAAATCCAATACATAACCACTAGAGGATGTCTTTTCAATTTTTTTCTCAATGGTTCTCCCTTTTCGTATTGGCACCCTTTCTTTCCTGCACATTAACAATGGAATGATAAGCAACAATTGTATGTTACATTAATTTGATAATTGAAGTAAGATTTAATTATACAACAATTTCATTAAAATTCCAATTCATATTCATAGTTTACAAGTGTCTAATGCCTTCATGGCAATGATAATAAAACATGTCAAAATGAAATACAAATACATTGTCATGCAATCACATTATGCATTGTCTAAAATATATTTAAGCATCTATTTAGGAGGAATATATAACAAAATTAAGATTTTATTATTCACATGCCAAGCAAGGTCTTACAGAGATGGTATGGATATTTTACTTTCAAAAGAAATGCAAGTTTATATTGTAAATATTTTAGCACATTTTTTCTTAGATAAAAATCTCAATATTTTTACATGTGAAATTTTCTATTTGATTATGGATAAAATAATATAATTAGCAATATAAGATTCAATTTATTTATTTTAAATGGATTTCTTATAACCATCCCATGTAGCAATTGTTTTTTTATGCCATGCACATTCTAGCACTCATTATCTCCCATGCATTTCCACTCCTACCTACAAATTACAACCATTTCCCTACAATATTTTTTTATTTCATAGAATTCTATTCACTCAAATCTAAAATTATAATATTCCACATCACACAAAGAGCTAAGAGAATCTATCTATTTTTATCATTTTTAGTATAATTTTAAGTTCTTGTATAGAATATACTCTCATATTGAGGTTAATTTGATTATTGTTTACCTTAAATTTATTTAAATAGTCTAAATATCTTATGTAGGGATCATTCTTTTCCTCTATGTTTTTGGTGAAGTTGAAGGTTTCATGTTTGATCTATGTTAACTTCATAAAAAGTGTAAATAAAATATTTTCTTCTCTACAAAGATTGGGTTTAATGAATATAATAATCAAGATAATCTAACTATCTTATTTAATACCTGTGGCCAATCATATTGTAAGAATAAGAAACCTAGAAAATAAGAAGACTGAGAGGACTCAACCAATTTTTATGGTTGATATGCTGGAAATATTCTCAAATTTATGTAATTTTTAGTTTGTGCTCATAGTTTTGATCTTCCTCCTCACAATCTTAAACTTGTTTGTAGTTTTGGCTTGAAATCTATAATTTCTACCTTTGACAAACCAAGGTTTAGTACCTATAGTTCAAAGGCTTTGTTTGATGCCTATAATTGAAAATTGAGGACTTGGTGGTACTGGGAAACACCATTAAGACTTGATATGGCAATGGACAATCCTTGAGACATCCTCAAGTACAATCAAGCCTTGTTGATTGATTCACTAGTTCTCTGAGCAATTACAATTTAAAACTACATAAATCATAGAACCTATTCGATTCATATTATCTAAGTAAGTTATAATATAGTTAAAAAATGAGTATCCAATTAAAATAATGTTGAAATAAAGAAAATCTATTAATAAACATAAACTATGATTTCTTTATATAAATTTAATTTCTAGACAAACCAAAAAACTTACAATATGTATGAATACAATACTCATACAATTTAATATTTTTTTAATGATAAAATATTTAAGATGAAAAAATCAGATTTTAAGATCAGATCTGATAAACCTTATCTGTAGAATGGACTATAGTATTTTAACAGCTGACACAAGAATATGATTGTTTACAGAAGACAACCACCTACCAATCCTCCTATCACATCAACCACATACAAATAAAAAATAAAAATAAAAAAGCTATGTGAAAAAATTCAATTTAACCATTAAACTCTCACATAAAACCATCCAAAACTTACTATAAGGAACAATACATAGATTTAACCCAAAGGTCCAAACGCTCAGCTAAATCCACATGGGATACGACCCTAGTGTCCACTAACTTTATTTTCAAATGTCCAACATCACATATCTGTAGCATTAAATTTACTTCACTGTATTTCGTTATAAAAAGGTTGGCTTTTCAATTGGAGAAGAAGAAAAAACACGTTTCCTGGACAAGGACTCTTTTAAGATTTCCAAGCACGTCATGAGTGATTACAAATCTGGCTCTTTTTCCCCCTTTTATTACCTTCTCCCTCTGTCGTTTGAAATCTGTTGGAAAAGCAGGAAAAAGGATTAAAGAAATATAGGGCTGAGAATAAAATCGTAGTAGTAGCTCTGGTATTGGTGTTAAGCGACAAGGTAGCAGAGGCAGCCGAGGGGGAATCGTGCTAAAGCTCATGAGCGTCCTCCGTACAGTATCAATATATAATTCAAAACCATAATAAACTTTCTAAAATATCTAAATTTACTTTTCAATATAGATTAACTTATAATATTTATATATGTCTAAATATTTTTATAATCAAATAATTAATTATTTAATAAATCAATTAACTAAAATAATTTTATTTATGTGGAGAAGCATTTTCAAACTAAAAGACTTATATTGACATTAAGAAATCATATATATATATATATTTGTTCAAGACATACAATGCCTTTTTTCTTAGTAGTAATTTAAATTCTTATTCTAAGGAGAAGTTCGCTAATCAAATCAATATTTGCTCATGATTTTTCTATATAATATTTAATTCTTGTAGAGATAATTGTGACTAATCTTTTGAGATGAAAATGCAAAACTAGATTCTATGATCACTTAGAATAAACCTTATCTAATACATGTAAAATAAACTATAGTCAAAATTAAAAAAAAAAAAACTAATAACACTTTTTAATAACTGACACAAAAACATGACTATTTACATGGGGCAATAATCAACCAATACTCCTATCACATCAACAACATACAAATGCCGAAAAATCAAAATCTAATTTAAAAATATCACTTTAACTATCAAACCTTGTCCTAAAGCTATCCAAAACTTAATATAAAATAAATACTTACGTGGATTGATGATGAGAAATAAAATGGGATCCATCCCCAAGTTACCATAACTTCTCCCGATGAAATACATTAGAGGCATGACTTCTCACAAATCACAATATTTCTCACATTCCATGAGAGACATTGAATGAAGTGGATATTTTGAGTATAAGTCGGTGATTAATTATTGCCATTGTATTCAAAACATAAAAAAATCTCAGCATACATACAATCGGATACAACTAAAGTTTATCTTTCACCTTCAAAGTTATCTTGGAATTACATTAACACTCAGCTAAACCCACATGTGATATGGCCTTACCGTCCACAAACTTTTTTTGTTTTACACTAAAAAAAATCTATATTGACATCAAGAAATTTCATATTATATATATAATATCAAACTTTTAAAAATAACGTAAGTATTTAATATTTATTTATTTTTCAAATAAAAACAAAATAAAAAAGATTAGTAGCTTCTCTTTTAAAAAATAAATTAATAAAAGCAATATAAGCAATAACATAAATAAAATAATTTTTTTAAAAATAAAACAAAATAAAATAACTCTTTTGTAAATAAAACAACATTTAAATAAATAAAAGTAGAACTTTAATTAAAACAAAAAAGTAAAATAATAAATCTAAATAAAATAGAATAATTCTAAATTAAACTAAAAGATTTCTTAAATAAATAAATCAAGTCATAACTTTTTTGGTAGATGTATTTAAGATATTTATACTAATATTAATTTTTAAGTAAATAAAACAATTTAAATAGATTTATATCTATATTAAAATTATGATTTTGTATATAAAACTATCATGCCTATTTTTTAAACAAAGATAGCCTAAGAATTTATCTTTTCATATCTTCTACATAAATCTTTCTAAAGAGTTGATATATTTATTTAAGAGTTTTTTATTTTAATTAAAAACTATTATATATAAAGAAAGGAGGATTTGGTTTATTTAATTTAATGAGGTGTTTTACTTAATTCAAATGTAATACATAAAAGAATTATATATTTTTAGTTTTATAATAATATGTTGGTTGTTTATTTAAAAGAAATTAAACACATTTATAGATGAGATACTTTTATATTAATGAATACCATCTCTTGACACAACAATTAAACAAACATATTTAAAAATCAATAAAAACCAAAAAAAATATTTGTTACATGACAACTTCAAACATCAAAAGTCTCCTTGTTAGCCACCAAAACATATGTATTCTTTGGTATTTTGGCATACTAGATGCCAATATACTAGTTGCTTCAATTCGGGCTAAAGAATCCCAATTCAAATTTGTCACTCTTTCAGATTATTGTCATATTTCTAATAAGTGAGGCTCTGTAGAAATTCTTGCACAACTAAATATTTTTGTAGTCATAGGTTTTGTACGCACCATAGAAACCATATGTGACACATGCATCTCTAGGCACAAACTAGAACATGCTCCAATTATTTCCTTGAAATGCATACTATTTTCTTTACTTGAACTTGGTTACAACAAAACATGCACATGCATTCAAGTGAGGAAATGGTGTATAAATCAAATACAAACTAGAGCTATTGTTTTCAATGTTGAGATTGTATATTTCTTTGTTTGTAATTTTTGGAACTCAATTAAAAAAATTTCCATCCCAAGTTTCAGTCTCCCAATACTATACATAATTGTTCCGTGTTAGCACATATTGTTTAGCCTCAAATGGACCTATGTGTAAGGGAAAAAGCCTAGGAGCAAGATCAAATGAATTTTTCCAAGAGACTACCCTTTTAGTATATGATTTCTACACAAGTCCACATACTATTAAATAATTAAGAAATTATTATTACAATAGTATTATCATTTAAAGTTAAATACCAATAAAATAACTCATTGTCAAAATAAATATAATAATTATAATTAAATGTGCATGTTAAATAATGTTTAAGTTTAAATAATTTGGCTCAGTTTTGTTTTAGAATGCATCATCTATTAAAAAATTAAGAAATAACTTAATATAATATTATTAGATATTGGAGTAAGAATTTTAAATAAATTCATCTTTTTATATACAATTTGAAAGATGTCACTAGAATTTAATAAGTGTGATACATGTTCAAGATTCTAATTTTTTTTAAATAGCAACACTAACAAACCAATAAGTCACTAAGGTGGGTTTTTTACAATGGTGGTAATAATAGCAACACTAACAAACCACTAGGTGACTATGGTGACATTATTACAAAGTAAGCCTAATATTCTTAAAGTCACATTTTGAGGTTTATTGTAATAAAAACTAAAAATACTAACATAATGACTCAAAACTAAATGAAACCATATATTCTTTAGAATATTTTGTTTGAAAATCATTCATTAATCAAGTAGACCTCCATCAAGCTACCTAGTAACCGACATAGAGGTGTACCTCATGTCCTAAATTCACGAGTTCTCGAATCACAACCTCCCAAAACTCTCAAATCATAAATCTCCCAAACTTTTTGGAGAATAATCCATGATGAATTTTATCTAAATTAGATCCCTTCTTGACATTAATGTGGAGATTCCTTAATATATGAATTCTTCATCATTGGCAACATCTAATAAAACTATAAAACAGTTGCTTGACAATTACAGGAGAGCTTCAAGACAATGGATCAACAATAAAAAAATATCTATGTTCTTCTTCAACACTTCGGATCATAGGCAGGCTAAAATTGCCAGAATTCTGGGTTGTAGGGTGGATTCCTTTCCTGCCACCTACCTTGGTCTACCCTTAAGCTTGAAACCTCCTAAGTCTTTCTGGCTCTCGCTGGTTGAAAGATTCAACAAGAAGCTTGCGGGCTGGAAAGGAGCCTTGCTAAGTCAAGCTGGAAAACTTTAGCTCCTCAAAGCCTCTCTCCAAAATTTTCCTATCTATGCCCTGGGCCTATTTAAGATTCCTACTAAATTTGCTGATGCCATTGAAAAAATTCAAAAAAGATTTCTTTGGTCGGGTGTTGAGGAAAAAAAAAGACTTCCCTTAATTGGTTGGAACCTGGTTTGTAGACCTAAAAAGACCGAAGGACTAGGTTTAAGAAGAATCCGAATAGTCAACAAAATCCTCTTAGCTAAAAAAATCTGGAGAATATCCTCTTCTTCTGGGGAGTGGATTGATATTCTGGCTAGCAAATATTTAGAAAACAACTGCTCCTCCATTATAAAGAAGGATCCCCACCTTCTTCCCAGACGGTCTACTTGCTAGAATAATATAATCAATGGAAAAAAGATTGTGGATGATGGTATTGGATGGCAAGTGAGAAATGGTTATCATACTAGATTCTGGGAGGACAGATGGCTTTTTAAGGAGCCCATTATAAAAATCAACTCCTTCAGTGAATGGGCAGAGATTTGTAAGGTTCAGTTTGGAACTTATGTGAAATATTACAGAGTGAATGGTAATTGGGTGGGCTTGTGTAGTGTTAGTCAGGCTTTGACTCCTATTTAGTCTTCTCTACTGGTAATTAGACTTAGTTCTGAGTAGTTGGATGATCATGCAGTTTGGGTAGATGAACCCTCTGGCAATTTTTTAGTGTCATCTGCTTTTGCTAGGATTACTTCTTCTCTGGACCGTCCTCCCTTTTGGTCTAAAGCTTGGTTCAAACATTTGACACCTAAAATTAATATCTTCTTCTGGATCCTTCTCAAAAATAAGGTGTTCACGATTGATAACCTGTGTAAATGCAAATTTCAAATTCCTAATAGATGCTTTCTTTGTAAGATGGAGGTTGAATCTGTGCGTCATTTATTCCTTCATTGCTCATTTGCTACTTCTATCTGAGAAAAAATATCAGGTTATGGCATCTTCCTTGGGTTTTCCCTTCGTCCATTGAAGACTTCTTCACTCAATGGAAAGCCCCGACAAGAAATCCTATGCTCAGGCTTCTATGGGATTTATCCTTCCCTCATGTTGCTTGGGGCCTTTGGAAAGAACACAACAATAGAATTTATAGGGGTAAAGAAGCCTCTGTGGATATTGTCTTTGATAAAATTGTTAGACTCTTGAAGGAAAATTTCAATGCCTTAGTTCAGAAGGACAGCATGCCCATGAAAGCAGAGCATTCGCTCTATGATTTAATTGTTGCTAAGCATTGGAACATAAGTCTAGAATTTTCTAGAACCATAATGAAAGCCAAGAAGGACAGAGAGGGTGTTTGCTGGTCTTTTCTGCCAAACGGTTGGATTAAAGCTAACTTTGATGGTGCGGCTAAAGGTAATCCGGGGGCGGCGGGCTATGGTGGAGTTATAAGGGATTCCTTTGGCAATTTCATTGGAGTGATGGCCTCTCCTCTTGGTTCCCAAACAAATCATCTGGCGGAGGCTGCTGGAGCTTTTCAAATCATAAATTTAGCCCAAAGTCTTAACATTAAAAATCTGTGGCTTGAAGGAGATTCCAAAAACATAATCGACTGCCTCTGTGGCAAGTCTCCCCCCTTGTGGACCATTAAATCATGGGTTGAGGATGCAATTTTGACTTTGGCTAAATTTGATAAAGTTAAAATATCACATGCTTATAGAGAAGCCAATGCTGTTGCAAATTTTTTCGCTAATAAAGGAGTTAGGAGTAAAGATGTGCGCACCTGGCTTAATATTAGCGATCTAAACTCTAATGTCTACACCCTATTAAATTATGATAAATCACATAGAAAAGCGATGTGTTATCCCTTTAATGAGGATAGGTTGGATCTTTCACATCACAATCATTGGAGTGCATGGGACCGAGCCCAGTGGCTTAATCTGCAAGAAAGCTCCGCATGCTTTGTGGGTTCTTAGATTTGGTGGGGCCAATTTTAGTAAAGCTTTCGATTGGGTCTACCCCACTGTGTCGGCTGAAATGGGAGGAGATAGAAAGTGAATTGAGCTGGACAACTATGATACACACATGAAAAATGCCAAGGCTTGGAGTAAGGTTAAAAGCGGAGGGTTGCTTCATTTCCTGGAGAAGCTCCATGGCTCTAACCAGGAGGCTACAGACCTCTTTGTTAAAAATTGGAATAATGGAAACTTGACCCTGTTTGGTAGGAATGCGGAGCTCAGTGAAAATATAATCGTTGATGTTACAGGATTATCTACTGAAGGGAAGAAGTTCTTTAGGGATAGGGCTTTTTCTGATGAAGTTGTGATCAGATTTCCTAAAAAGGACAAAGAAAGGCTAAGTCTGGTTAAAATTACAAACAGCTACTTTGATGCAGACACCATAAAGGCCATTTGGAGAAAGGTTTTGCGGGTCATCATGGAGTACATTATGGTGGATGGGCACTTCACCAGAATCTATGGCTACCACTTCCAATACAAGGTTAGGGTCTCTCTCCCCTATTATCTTTTCTGTTCCTTGAAGAAAAGCTTGGAGGATAATAAGAAAAACCTTAAAAGATTCCCCATCCTGCACACTGGGTTAATAAGGTTGATTGTTGAATATTTCCAAAAAATGCCTACCCCCGCTATCTTGGAAACTATTCCTAATTCTGAGAGTGACGAAACTGAGCCTAGTGGCTTAGAGTATCTACCTAACTCTAGTCCAGCTAGAAAATCCCTTAGCTTGCACACTGTCCCTTTTGGGAACAAAAACCCTACTCCCCTTTCTGGTAAAACTCGTGCTGAGCTTGAGCCTAATAGCCCCTCCCTTAAGAGCAGTTTTATTGATAAGAAACCCCAGGCCAAAAGCCTTGTTTCCTACTCTGAAGAATCCTCTGAGTCGAAGGAGTCTGATGCCAACAAAACTGAGCTTTGCGCTAAACCTCTGCCGGATAAACATGCTAATGATGACTCCCCTGTTATTCCTAACCCTGAGAAAACTTGTCCTAATACTGGAAAAGAGACCTCTCTGGATGTTTTGAACCTTGCAAAAACCAATTCTGAGTCCCACTTCAAACTCTTGGAATGAACTTTCATTGAAATTAATGAGTTGAAAATAAAAAATTGGGCCCTTCAAAGCAAGATTGAAGAGTTGGGTGCTAAGATTGCAGAGATTGAAAAGAAAGATGTGGATCACAGTAACAAAAATATAGAATCCAAGGTTGAGAACATAAGGAATACCATCAAAACTGTTGTTGAGAAAAACAACCGAATGGAAAGACACAATGCCATTATCATTAATGCAATGACTGAAAAGCTAGATAAAGCCCAACAGGGATCTCTAGTGGTGGATTTGGAGGGAACAGAGGACAAAAGCTAGGATACGGATGCGGGAATTTCCAAAAGAACTAGAGCCAATCTGAAGCGCAAGGTCCCCCCTACTTTGAAGATGATTCAAATTTTTAAAAAGGGAGTCAATGATATGCAAAACCTAGAGGCAGAGACGGAGTCTGTCCTCAAGACTCTGAATTAACGGCTGGGGTTTTTGGTGCTTATTTTGCTGTTCCTTTTGGTTTGACCTTTCTAGTCTTTTTCGTTTGGTTGCTGCTGATCTTTTCTTGGGAAGCTGGTCTTTTTGGTTGGACTTTTGTGTCCTCTTTTTTGTTTTGTAAACGTTGTGGTTTTGGGTCCCTGTAAAACCCGTTTTACCCCTTTTATCAAAAACATCTAATAAAAATAACATAGATAAAAAACTAGTTCTTCTCATGTAAAGTGACATCTCTTATAAAGAAGCTAGCATGAGATGTGAAAATCCTTTGACCTTAAGTGTCTCTATTTTCCTTTTGCAATCTCTATTCTATATAAAAAATTTAGAACTTACTAGTCTCTAAAGGCTTTGTTAGGTGTAACATGGATGGAAAGAGTACAAGAACTGTATGTAAAAACATTAAATGTTAAAAAAGATAGATGTTAAATTCCACGATTAATACACCTATTTAGAAAGTGATTAAAATATCTTAACCTTGTCACTTCAAACAATCTTACATATTTTCAGAGCCTGAGGTAGATGATTCCTATAAACCCACCCCTGGCAACTCTCCCACACACTCCTGTGTTCATGATGAGGTGTTTGATGTTTCTAAATCCCCCTACCACTAACCCTCCTAGCCCTCAAAGATCCCCTAAACTTTGTGTCAATTTGGAAGGGAATCCTACCCTTACTTGTTTATTGGCTTCCCAAAGTAAGCCGACTCCATGGGGGGGAGGATGTAATACCCCTCATGTTGCTGTTGGGACTTATTATTTTTCTATGCTTTTGCTTGATACTTTGTGACTGTGATAGTTACTATTTATTGGTTGGGTTGGTGGATTGGATAGTTTAGACTGATTGATGATTATGCTGCTTCAGTTGATGACATTGATATTATGATATGACATTATGGTTACATTGGTTTGATGATGTTTAATTTGATTTCAGTAGTATATTATGATGCAGTGGATTAGTAATCATTTTATGATGTGATCAGTTAGTTTAGAAATGTTATTTCATAATTGATATTATAATTGTTAGTATAGTTTGGTGAGAGGACAGTGTAGCACCACTCGTTCACAAGTGCCCTGCTATGCTGCAATTCCTTCTCACAATGTGATGATTTGATTATATATATATACATATACACGATCTTGTTTGTATGCATGAACTGTAGGTACAGAGTCTCGATTCCACCTGCTTCGGTAGGACAGGGTGAGCATCAAATTACCCAATGGGCATGAAGTTGAAATAGAGATGACAAGGAAGTCACCCCGTCCCATGTTTGTCAAACCGTCTTGTCTTGTGGTATGGTGCATCTTTGACTTTTTTCATTTTTGCATTTTATTATTGTAGCTTGTGTGAGTGTACCTTTGGTATTTATTTTACATTGTTGTTTTCTATGATGTAATTTAAATAATTGAATGATGTTAATTAATGGTTGGAATAGTTTGTATTAAAATATAAAAGTCATGTGATTTATTTAAAAGTGTAAGTTAAATTATTTAAGAAAAATTAGTATTTTGATAATTTAATTAAATAAGCTTGTTGAGGATAATTATGAAATAAATCAATTAAATAAATTAAATTGTGTGAATTGCAAGTAAAGCTTGCAAAATATGGATTAAAACAAAAAGTGTTGTTAAATGGGAAAAAATTCAATAAAAGAAAGAAAAGATGAAAAGGACCAATGGGTGTTGAGTTTTGGCTGTAAAGTTGGGAATAAAGTCAGAAAACTTCTTTTAATTTTGATTTTTGGAGCTTTCGAAAAAGAAGAGATATTTTTATTTAATAGCAAATTTGTGAGATTTTTTGATTGACGGGAAAATTTGCAGAAGTTACACAAAATATTGAGGTTAGAGAATTGGATTCTTTGGGGTTCTTTTCTGAAGAAATTTATTTAGTTTTTCATTGTTTTAGAGGAGAAGTTCTTCTAAATTAAATGTGAGATTAGAAAATTGGAGCAAGGAAATCTAGAGGAGAAGTTCTGAAGGAAGGAACAAGAGCTTTTCGAAAAGGTTATTGGGATCAAGCAAAGCTTCATAAGATTTCCAACAGCGTAGGACTCCAGGTTCCATTTCTTTACTTCTTTAGTTGTCTGATTTAAAAGAAAAATATAAATAAATAAATATGTTGCTATGAAAGAAAATAATTCTTATGGGGTTTTAGAAATCTTTCTAGGTTGTAAGAAAATGGAAGAAATTAAACTGGGTTTCTGGAAATGTTCTGTGTTTTACAATTTGACTATGGAGAAATTTATTGTTTAAACTTGTGAAAAATGTTCAATGTATTTATTATTTTGGTTTTTGGGAAATTTATTTCCCCTTTGAGAGAAAAGGATGTTTTTTTTGTTATATACATATTCATATATATATATATATACATATATATATATATTATATATATATACATTAGTATATATATACATATATAAATATATATATACATCTGAATTTATATATTTTAATGTTAATGTCATGTCGAAGGCCGAACTTGTGCTTCACATCCGCATTTGTTTGTGATAAACAAAATAAAAGAAAAGAAAAGAAAAAAATTAAATTAAAAAAAAATTTAAATTGAATGTGTTGGGGAGGGACGGCATTGGCCATACCCCCATGTACCAGCCATAGTCTCAATGACTACCCATGGCAATCTTGGAGACTGATGTGCGCAACAGTCAACAAGACTGCTGAGCACAGCAGTCAACAAGACTGTTGTGCGCAGTCTATTGCAGCTATATGGCTACAGTTTACAGTGGCCGAACGACCTTAGGAAATTTTGCCGTTCCTTTTGTTTTATTTAATGTGTATTTTGTTTTTTTTCGTGGTTATTTAATATTATATATATATATATATATAAATATGAGTATATCCTCGGAATTAAATTTATATAATAAAGAATATTATGTATTTATTTAGTTTGTATATATGTATATATATATATATATATATATACAAAACTTAAATATATATATACATATATATTGACTTCATTTTAAATATGAAATTTATAACTGTAATTGTTAGGGAAAAGGCAAAATTATTTATCATTGAATTTTTATTTCAAAAATTTCATTATGGGAATAAAGATTATGTAATAGAATAAAATGAATTGGTTATCATAGTGGAAAGATGATTTTGTTGATTGAATTTGAAACCGTATGAAACTGTTGGGATTTCTTTTACCATTAGATTACTGTTTTAATTTTGTTTTCGATGTGGGAACCCAATTGATTTTGTGAACCTTAGGCTTCCAGAGGCGTGATTTTCTTATTCGATGTTTGTCCCCATTTTATGTGCTCTTGATGTAGCATGATATTGGTGTCTTTATTCTAAAAGGGTTATACGAGGTTTTGTTGTGATACTTTTGTATGTTTTTAGCGAGATGGGTAATGCTTTGCAAGTCATCTGTTGAGACTTTATGCTTTGTTCTTGATGGTACAACCCTTGCCTTGCTTTTCTTAAGTTTTGGGGTCTCAGGGAGAGTGGCTCTTCGTGGGGGCCGACACCTCAAAAGGAGGAAGGGCTCAGGATAACCCACGTAAGAGTAGATTAATAAGTGAAAACCTAATAATAGAACTTAGGGGGATGGGTAGTAAAAATATATAAGATAATCTTGGATACCTCATCTAGTCATTAGGGCTATCACAGACTAATGATAGACTGAGAAGGCTGTGGTTGGAAAAGTCGTAACCTCATCCTCAGGAGAGGTTAACGGCTCTGCATGAGTCACCCTATGGGGTCGACACCTCAAGTAGGAGGAAGGGCTAGGATAACCATAGATGGGGGTCGACGCCTCATGTTGGAGGAAGGGCTAGGATAACCCATGTAGGCTATGCGATGACACTCTCCACTAGATACCCTTATGCCTTGTTTTATTGGTTGCCTCTGGAAGTGAATTATTATTGTCTCTTTGGTTTACTTGGCATGTGGTTAATGGTTATTGCCTTGATTTATTTATAATATGTTGTATGGCTCTTTGGCTTTTATGAGTGGATCCTTGTTATTGTCATTTATGATCGATGTATTCTTGATGTTGCTTTGGAGTTATTGTACTATGTTATTCTTTATTGGAGTTGTCTTGTGGCATTCATGGTTGTGATTACTTCCTTGTCACCTCTTAGCACGGGGGGTGGGTTATTTATAACCCACGTGGTCGGGTGGAATGTGCTCCGCACCCGTTGGGTTCCCCATCAATGTTCGTTCTTCATAGTATTCTTCAGGTGGAGCTTGTACTAGATATTCATTTTGTAATTCTGACATTATTTGTATTATGTATTTAGCACACATGTATGGGAGATTTCATTGTAATCATTTATTGAGAACATGTGATGTATCAAATGATGATGTATTAATTATGCACCTTTGTAACCATTCATTTTATGAGATTTATTATGGTTGTATCACGTGATGTAATTATACTTATGCATATTGATATATGTATGTTATCTTTTGTAAATGGTTATTGTAATGTTATGATGGATGTAAGTTAGATAAGTTACTTAGTTTTATCTTTTATCTTTCGTTATGAGTTTGTTATGCGATGTAACCTCACGTGCCCTAGAGGACTTGACGTTATGATGTTAATGTGCAATGTAAATATGTTTTAATGTTTCGTTATATGTTTACTTTGTAATATTTAAAAAAAAATGTGCATTGTTTTGTCCTTTGGGGTTTGCACGACAGGTGTTACAATATTTGTGCCTCTTATGTTCCTCTATGGCTTTTGGCTCAACTTATCACTGTGAAGGAAAAAATCCAAGCAGTAGAAAATAAAGTGCTCAAACAACATGTGTCTTGGTCGGGGGAGGTTGAGGATAGAGGGCGTTGGGATATGCTTTCCTCCATTGCAAAGCCTTTTGAAAAATGGACTAACTGGGAGACTGAGGTGAATGAGCTTGGAGCTCTAGTGGGCACAAAGGAGGACAAAGTGAAATTATAAGAGGAAATTTCAGCTATTCACAACAACGAGGACAAAAATTTGAAATGTCTCCAAGAGATTGTTGACTACAACAAGGAGACGGTGAAGAATACTACTATTACCATTCATGTTTTCTAGTAGGAAATCGGGAACATGCATGGAAAAAGTGTGGCTCAGGTTGATATTGAAGCTAGTCACTCGTAGAAAAGTGGAAAAAAAGAGGGTAGTTCTACTCTGCCCAGTACTGAAGCGACTCTACCTACTTGGAAGGGATCCTTGTCATTTGACGAGAAAATCCACTTCTTGGCTAAGGAGTGTTAGGCCATTAGTGGTCTCAAGCTTTTGGGTGACCAGTAGCTAGTTTGGTCCCCTGCTAGTTTTGTTCTATGTGTTGATGTCATTTCTCTTTTTGGTCTATTAGTTATTTCTTTTGTTTTTTCTTTCTAGGTGTGTCACTTCTCATGAACCCCTCATTTGGCCTCTATGGCCATTTGTAATGGGTACGGTCCCTTCCCATTTTATTCTAATCAAAACAATCTTACATATTTTGATTGGATATAAAATGAAGAACTTTAGCATAATTGTCCACATAAAAGACTAATTGTGCATTACATCTTTACCATCCACTTTTCTTTGCACTATTTTCTTGCATAAAAGGTTTGATCAAGTCTCTTAAATATAGCCTTTTTTTTAAAAGATTCCTTTTAAAAATTACTTCTTAATGCAAGTTTAAAAGTAATAGAAACACAAAAATTTGGCCTTAAGAATTCAATAAAAATTTGTTAAACAAAGAGCAAACATTCTACCCATACCATATGTGTTAATGGAAATATCATTCAACATATATAATGGAAATATCATTCAACATATATAAACAATGAGAGTAATAGAGATTGATATAGATTAGTCAACAATGATGGAGGGTAGTCTAACTAGGGAACTATTCAAATATCATGATCTGAGTCTGGATCTTACCAAATAGTACAATTTTTGACTAGATACCTCTCCACACAAAGTTCTCTTATCTAGTATTAAAAAAAAAAGACGTGCTCTCACAAATTCTTCAAATAACACATCATATAATACTCTAATCTCACAAATTCTTCAAATAACACAAATCATATAATAGAAAATAGATATTAAATTAAGAATTATAAAAGAAAGGTTCAATCTCCTTTGTATAAAGTTTTGGAGATATTATCACCTTAAATAAGGGTGAGATTCATTCAAAGATTCTAAAGGCTAATATGAACAACATTAACAAGCCACTAAATCACTAGTGACTTTATTATAAAAATACTGATTACACTAGCAAACCACTAAAGAAAGGTGACTTTAATTTCCATTGCTATAGCTGTCAGTGTCGCTTTGGTCTCCATCGTTGTTCATGAGAGCAGAGCTCGGAACCTGCAGAATTCGAGGCTCCATCTTCCCTTCCAGCATCTGTACCACTTGCCTTATGCTTGGCCTTACCTCCTCGTCCTCTTGAATGCATAACAACGCTACAACACATGCTCTTCTCACCTCTTCCATATCTGCCTCCTCCGCAACACCTTCTTCCACAATATTAATCGTGTTCCCCTGGTAAATTTGAGTTGCAGCCCATGTGGGAAAGTAAAACAAACTTGAATCTTGCACGTTAAAGTCGATATTTCTTCGCCCCGAAATTATTTCCAAAAGCGTCATACCGAAACTGTAGACGTCAACCTTGGGAGAGATGGGAAGACCAAATATCCACTCCGGAGCCAAGTACCCTCTCGTTCCTCTTGTAGTGGTCAGCACGCGGCTCACATCTCTTCCCACAAGCTTTGCCAACCCGAAATCTGCTAACTTCGGTGACAAATTACTGTCCAACAGAATGTTTTCGGGCTTGACATCGCCGTGAATGATGAAATCTCTGCATTCTTCGTGGAGATAATGTAACCCTCTTGCAGTACCTAATGTGATCTCAAAACGGATCTTCCAGTCGAGCATCCGCCGTTTCCTTTTGGACGGACTTGTGAACAGAAAGGAACTCAGAGAGCCGTTGGGCATGTAATCATAAACCAGTAACCGTCTCGATCCTTCTGCACAAAACCCTCGAAGCCTCACCAAATTCACATGCTGTATGTTTCCAAGAGAACTAATTTCCGCTCGGAATTGCTTCTCATCTTGTCGCGAACCCTTCATTTTCTTTACAGCCACAAGCGTACCGTCTGGTAGGGATCCTTTAAACACTGAGCTGAATCCTCCGCTCCCCAACTCGGACCTGAAATTCCTAGTTGCAATCTTCAACTCCTTGTAACTAAACATTCTAAGAAAAGAGTTCGAGGAATCATCATGCCTATCCATCGGTTGTAGCTGACGCCTTCGCCAGATAAAAACCGAAAAGATACCCAAAGCAATGGTGAGAGCACCAACAACACCGAGCACTGTGCCCACAATACTTGTGGTTTTGTGTTTCGTTGGAAGTTCGGACGCACCTACTCGGATGAAGACATTTGAATTGCTTTCTGACGGTGGAGAGTTGCGCATGTTTAGCAAATCTCCGGACCAGATTTGGCATGGCCCTGAGGGTGGACTGAAAGTAAAGGCAGTGCACGAGCAGTTGTAGAGGCAGAGTTTCTGGCAATCTTTCTTTGTTGCTGCAGGGTATGAGGAAGCATAATCATCAGGCAATGTTACACTATGGTTCACGAATCTGTCGGTGCTGCCTGTTTTTGAATCGCAGTTTAACGGGCTCTGTCGAACACAGCCACTGGACCCCCAGTTTTCCGGATCCCAGGCGCCAATGTCTCTCGGCGTGAAGCCTTCCAGACAACTACAGAACTTAAGATTGTTGGAATTGCAGCTTCCGTAAGCACCACAGAGATCATATATGGCGCATGCATCTACGGGCCGAGACCAATATGTCCTCCATAGACTGTCACCAAGACAAACTTTTGTTTGCACTCCTCCGAACATAGTTAGGAGGATACGTGATAACACGGTCGTTTCAGGCATCCATGTATAACTGAAATACAAACCAGAACTA
>VDFB02038987.1:196579-213837 GCA_007258455.2 Sequoia sempervirens
TTTTAAAAAATAAATCACATCTTATATGGCTAATTATATTATTTTATTCATAATAAAATTATGGATTGCACATGTAAAATTAGTGAATGTTTAAAACAAGAGAGAATGTGCTAAGACATTTATAATATAAACTTTGCACTTCTTCTATAAATAGATATTCTAAACCATCAACAACTTCCTTTTATCCTTCTCCTCCACATTGCTTTGATACTATGTAGGCTTACGAATCAAATGCAAAGGAAATATTTGCAAAATAAAATGGGAAAGGAATTAGAAAACAATAAAATATTCAATGAAACTCATACTCTATTCATACAAAATGTGATACAATATTCATATTAATCAATATGAAATGATCAAAGACATTTGATTTTCAGAATATAATTTTGTTTAAATTATATTATGTAATAACTTTTATTCTCAATATTTTGGATCACATATACCATCATCCATCATCAAATAAAGATCTAAATAATTGAATATGACAATAAAAATAACTTTTAAAATTGATATATTAAGCTTTAAAATTTATTATGTTCTAAAAAAGCTAAAGCAATACAATAGTTGTGTGGCTAGATAATATTCATATGATGATAACTTTTAGACCAATTCTCTGAGGTTACCATCAAATTTTATTTTTTAAATCAGTAAATCCTTTTGTCAGTTTTTATTATTTCCCAGTACGACGACTGGCGTAAATTGGCTGCGTCTGTGTGTACCCTTTGACACGCAACACAAGAAGGAAAAACATTATCCGCGACTTTCTTGTTTTTGGCAGAGTTGGCCATTGAATTTAATGGCCCCTTGAAAGTGACGCTGCTCTTTCAAGGGACTTTCCACCAGAGAAATTCGTTTGGAAACAAAAATATCAACGGCAGAGGAACTTTAGCAATGGGAAAATTATGCTTAAGCCTGTATTTTGCAGTTACTGTGTTTATTCAACTAAAGAGTAATGGTGCTGCAGTCGAGGCGGGCGATACTCTTTCGTTGGGCGCCTCGCTTACTGGAAATCACACAATAATTTCAAAGAATGGCACCTTTGAATTGGGATTCTTCAGCCCAAATGGAAGCAATAACTGGTATATTGGCATCTGGTTTGCCAAAATACCAGAGAAGACGTATGTTTGGGTGGCCAACAGGGAGACTCCCGCCAGAAACCAATCTGGCGTTTTGAAGCTGTCAAGACAAGGTAATCTGGAACTGCTTGATGCAGAGGGCGCATCTATCTGGTCAGTCAACACAACAAACAAGGCCTCCCGGGCTGTGATATTGGATTCTGGTAATTTTTTAATGCTGAGCGATGACAATAAATCTGAAATTCTTTGGCAGAGTTTCGACAATCCTGTAGATACCTTGTTGCCAGGGATGAGGTTCGGTGGACATGAGCAAAAGCTAGTCTCTTGGAAAAGCTCGATGGATCCTGCTCCTGGCCTTTTTTCCTTCGGCATGGATCCGTCTGGGACCAACCAATTAGTGGTGACATGGAACAATTCTGTACAGTATTGGGGGACCGGAACTTGGGACGGCAAAACTTTCAGCGGAAGTGTAAAAGAGGACAGAAGATTCTATATGAACGTGGAAATTACTAGTTCTGGTTTGTATTTCAGTTATACATGGATGCCTGAAACGACCGTGTTATCACGTATCCTCCTAACTATGTTCGGAGGAGTGCAAACAAAAGTTTGTCTTGGTGACAGTCTATGGAGTACATATTGGTCTCGGCCCGTAGATGCATGCGCCATATATGATCTCTGTGGTGCTTACGGAAGCTGCAATTCCAACAATCTTAAGTTCTGTAGTTGTCTGGAAGGCTTCACGCCCACAGACATTGGCGCCTGGGATCCGGAAAACTGGGGGTCCAGTGGCTGTGTTCGACAGAGCCCGTTAAACTGCGATGCAAAAACAGGCAGCACCGACAGATTCGTGAACCATAGTGTAACATTGCCTGATGATTATGCTTCCTCATACCCTGCAGCAACAAAGAAAGATTGCCAGAAACTCTGCCTCTACAACTGCTCGTGCACTGCCTTTACTTTCAGTCCACCTTCAGGTCCATGCCAAATCTGGTCCGGAGATTTGCTAAACATGCGCAACTCTCCACCGTCAGAAAGCAATTCAAATGTCTTCATCCGAGTAGGTGCGTCCGAACTTCCAACGAAACACAAAACCACAAGTATTGTGGGCACAGTGCTCGGTGTTGTTGGTGCTCTCACCATTGCTTTGGGTATCTTTTCGGTTTTTATCTGGCGAAGGCGTCAGCTACAACCGATGGATAGGCATGATGATTCCTCGAACTCTTTTCTTAGAATGTTTAGTTACAAGGAGTTGAAGATTGCAACTAGGAATTTCAGGTCCGAGTTGGGGAGCGGAGGATTCAGCTCAGTGTTTAAAGGATCCCTACCAGACGGTACGCTTGTGGCTGTAAAGAAAATGAAGGGTTCGCGACAAGATGAGAAGCAATTCCGAGCGGAAATTAGTTCTCTTGGAAACATACAGCATGTGAATTTGGTGAGGCTTCGAGGGTTTTGTGCAGAAGGATCGAGACGGTTACTGGTTTATGATTACATGCCCAACGGCTCTCTGAGTTCCTTTCTGTTCACAAGTCCGTCCAAAAGGAAACGGCGGATGCTCGACTGGAAGATCCGTTTTGAGATCACATTAGGTACTGCAAGAGGGTTACATTATCTCCACGAAGAATGCAGAGATTTCATCATTCACGGCGATGTCAAGCCCGAAAACATTCTGTTGGACAGTAATTTGTCACCGAAGTTAGCAGATTTCGGGTTGGCAAAGCTTGTGGGAAGAGATGTGAGCCGCGTGCTGACCACTACAAGAGGAACGAGAGGGTACTTGGCTCCGGAGTGGATATTTGGTCTTCCCATCTCTCCCAAGGTTGACGTCTACAGTTTCGGTATGACGCTTTTGGAAATAATTTCGGGGCGAAGAAATATCGACTTTAACGTGCAAGATTCAAGTTTGTTTTACTTTCCCACATGGGCTGCAACTCAAATTTACCAGGGGAACACGATTAATATTGTGGAAGAAGGTGTTGCGGAGGAGGCAGATATGGAAGAGGTGAGAAGAGCATGTGTTGTAGCGTTGTTATGCATTCAAGAGGACGAGGAGGTAAGGCCAAGCATAAGGCAAGTGGTACAGATGCTGGAAGGGAAGATGGAGCCTCGAATTCTGCAGGTTCCGAGCTCTGCTCTCATGAACAACGATGGAGACCAAAGCGACACTGACAGCTATAGCAATGGAAATTAAAGTCACCTTTCTTTAGTGGTTTGCTAGTGTAATCTGTATTTTTATAATAAAGTCAGTAGTGATTTAGTGGTTTGTTAATGTTGTTCATACTAGCCTTTAGAATCTTTGAATGAATCTCACCCTTATTTAAGGTGGTTATATCTCCAATACTTTATACAAGGATATTGAACCTTTCTTTTATCTTAAATTAATATCTATTTTCTATTATAATTTAATATCTATTTTCTATTATACGATTTGTGTTATTTGAAGAATTTGTGAGAGCAAGTCTTATTTTTTCTCTAATACTAAATAAGAGAGTTTTGTGTGGAGAGGTATCTATTCAAAAATTGCACTATTTGGTAAGATCCACACCCAGATCATGATATTTGAATAGTTCCCTAGTTAGACTACCCTCCATCATTGTTGACTAATCTATATCAATCTCTATTACTCTCATTGTTTATATATGTTGAATGATATTTCCATTCATACATATGGTATGGAAAAAATGTTTGTTCTTTATTTAACAATTTTTTATTGAATTTTTAAGGCCAAATTTTTGTGTATCTACTACTTTTAAATTTGCATTAAGAATTAATTTTTTAAAGGAATCTTAAAAACAAATCTCTGATATTGAAGAGACTTGATCAAACCTTTTTATGCAAGAAAATAGTTCAAAGAAAAGTGGATGGTAAAGATGTAATACACAATTAGTTTTTTATGTGGACAATTATGCTAAAGTTCTTCATTTTCTATCCAATCAAAATATATAAGATTGTTTTGATTAGAATAAAAGGGGAAGGGCCTATACCCATTACAAATGGCCATAATGGCCAAGTGAGGGGCTCACGAGAAGTGACACACCTAGAAAGAAAAAACAAAAGAAACAACTAACAGACTAGTAAGAGAAACAACATCAACACAGAGAACAAAACTAGCAGGGGACCAAACCAGCTACTATCCACCTAAAAGCTTGAGACCACTAATGGCCTACCACTCCTTAGCCAAGAAGTGGAGTTTCTTTTCAAATGATAGGGGTCCCTTCAAAGTAGGTAGAGTCGCTTCAATACTGGGCAAAGCATAACTGCCCTCTTTCTTGCCATTTTTCTACAAGTGACTAGCATCAGTACCAACATGAGGCACCCTTTTTCCATGCCTATTCCTAATTTCCTACTAGAAAACCTAAATCCAGTAATAGTAGTATTCTTCACTATCCCCTTGTTGTAGTCAACAATCTCTTGGAGACATTTCAAAGTTTTGTCATGGTTGTTGTGATAGAGGAAATTTCCTCCTATAATTTCACTATGTCCTCCTTTGTGCCCACTAGAGCTCTAATCTCATTCACCTTAGTCTCCTAGGTAGTCCATTTTTCAAAAGACTTGGCAAGGGAGGAAAGCATATCCCAATGCCCTCTATCCTCAACCTTCCTCAGCCAAGACACATATTGTTTGATCACTTTGGTTTCCAATGCCCAGATTTTTTCCTTCATAGTAATAAGTTGAGCCAAAATACATTTCAGAATCTCATTCTAGATATTAACAATCATCAAAATATCATCCAGTTTATGTTGAAGAGGAAGACAAGAGGCACAAATATCATTACCCAAATTGGGTTCAACAAAGGTCCCCTCCAAATTGACACAAAGTTTAGGGGATCTTTGAGGGCTAGAAGGGTTAGTGGTAGGGGGATTTAGAAACATCAAACACCTCATCATGAATAGGGAAGTGCATGGGAGAGTTGCCAGGGGTGGCTTTCCAAGAATCATTTACCTCAAGCTCTGAAAATATGTAAGATTGTTTGAAGTGACAAGGTTAAGATATTTTAATCACTTTCTAAATAGGTGTATTAATCATGGAATTTAACATCTATTATTTAACATTTATATTTTTTTACATGTAGTTCTTGTACTATTGTCATTCGTGTTAAACCTAACAAAGCCTTTAGAGACTAGTAATTCTACGTTTTCCAGGTAGCATAGCGATTGTAAAAGAAAAATAGAGGCATTTAAGGTCAAAGGATTTTCAGATCTCATGCTAGCTTCTTTCTAAGAGATGTCACTTTACATTAGAAGACCTAGTTTTTTATCTATGCTATTTTTATTAGATGTTGTCAGTGATGAAGACTTCATATATTAATAAATTTCCACATTAATTTCAAGAAGGGATCTAATTTAGATAAAATTCAACATGAATTATTCTCCAAATAGTTTGAGATATTTTTTATTTGAGAGTTTTGGGAGGTTGTAATATGAGAACACATGAATTTAGGGCATGAGCTACACCTTTATGAGGATTACTAGGTAGCTTGATGGAGGTCTAATTGATTAATGAATGATTTTCAAAAAATATATTCTAAATAATATATGTTTTCATTTAGTTTTGAGTCATTGTGTTAGAATGTTTAGTTTTTCTTACAATAAACCTCAAAATGTGACTTTGAGAATATTAGGCTTACCTTTGTAATAATGTCACCATACTCACCTAGTGGTTTGTTAGTGTTTCTATCATTACCACCATTGTAATAAACCCACCTTAGTGACTTATTAGCTTGTTAATGTTGCTATTATAAAAATTTAGAATCTTGAACATGTGTCACACTTATTAAATTCTAGTGATATCTCTCAAATTGTATATAAAAAGATGAAATTATTTGAAATTGTTACTCCAATACCTAATAATATTGTATTATGTTATTTCTTAATTTTTTAATAGATGATGCATTCTAAAACAAAATAGAGCCAAATTATTTAAACTTAAATATTATTTAACATGCATATTTAATTATAATTATTATATTTATTTTGACAGCGAGTTATTTTATTGATATTTAAATTTAAATGACAATGCTATTGTAATAATAATTTCTTAACTATTTAATAGTATGTGGACTTGTGAAGAAATCATTTATTAAAAAGATAGTCTCTTGGAAAAATTCATTTGATCTTGCTCCTAGGATTTTTCCCTTATACATAGGTCCATCTGGGGCTAAACAATATGTGCTGACATGGAACAATTATGTATAGTATTGGAAGATTGAAACTTAGGATGGAAAATTTTTCAATTGAGTTCCAGAAATTACAAACACAAAAATATACAATCTCAACATTGAAAACAATAGCTCTACTTTGTATTTGATTTATACACCATTTCCTCACTTCAATGCAAGTGCATGTTTTGTTGTAAATAAGTTCAAATAATGAAAATAGTATGCATTTCAAAGAAATAATTGGAGCATTTTCTAGTTTGTTCCTAGAAATGCATGTTTACATAAAGTTTCTATGGTGCATACAAAACCTATGACTACAAAAATATTTAGTTGTGCAAGAATTTCTACAAAGCTTCACTTACTAGAAATCTGACAATAATCTGAAAGAACAACAAATTTGAATTGAGATTCTTTAGCTCAAATTGAAGCAACTATTTGCTAGCATCTAGTATGCCAAAATACCAAAGAATACATATGTTTTGGTGGCTAATAAGGAGACTTTTGATGTTTGAATTTTTCAAGTAACAAATATTCTTTTTAGTTTTTATTTACTTTTAAATATGTTTGTTTAATTGTTATGTCAAGAGATGTTATTCATTAGTATAAAAGTATTTCATCTATAAATGTGTTCAATTTCTTTTAAATAAATAACCAGCATATTATTATAAAACTAAAAATATATAATTCTTTTATGTATTACATTTGAATTAAGGAAAATACCTTTAATTAAATTAAATAAACCAAATCCTCCTTTCTTTATAATTTTAAACTAAAATAAAAAAGTCTTAAATAAATATATCAACTCTTTAAAAAGATTTATGTAGAAAATATGGAAATATACATTCTTAAACTGTCATTTTTTTAAAGATAGGCATGCAATTTTATATACAAAATCATATTATTAATATAGATATAAATCTATTTTAATTGTTTTAAATTGTTTTATTTACTTAAAAATTAATATTAGTATAAATATCTTAAATACAACTATAAAAAAAGTTCTGACTTGATTTATTTATTTAAGAAATCTTCTAGTTTAATTTAGAATTATTCTATTTTATTTACATTTATTATTTTATTTTTTGTTTTATTTAAAATTCTATTTTTATTTATTCAAATGTTGTTTTATTTATAAAAGAGTTACTTTATTTTGTTCTATTTTAAAAATATATATTTTAATTTATGTTATTGCTTATATTAATTTATTTTTTAAAAGAGAAGCTATTAATCTATTTTTTTTGTTTTTATTTAAAAAATAAATAAATATTAAATATTTACGTTATTTACGTTGTTTTTATTTCCCTCTCGACTGCCTCTGCTCCCTTGTCGCTTAACACCAATAACAGAGCTACTACTGCGATTTTTTGCTCGGCCCTATATTTCTTTAATCCTTTTTCCTGCTTTTCCAACAGATTTCAAACGACAGAGGGAGAAGGTAATAAAAGGGAGAAAAAGAGCCAGACTTGTAATCACTCACGGGCTTGGAAATCTTAAAAGAGTCCTTGTCCAGGAAACGTGTTTTTTATTTTCTCCAATTGAAAAGCCAACCTTTTTATAACGAAATACAGTGAAGTAAATTTAATGCTACAGATATGTGATGTTGGACATTTGAAAATAAAGTTAGTTGACAGTAGGGTCGCATCACATGTGGATTTAACTGAGCGTTTGGACCTTTGGGTTAAATCTATGTATTGTTCCTTATAGTAAGTTTTGGATGGTTTTATGTGAGAGTTTAATGGTTAAATTGAATTTTTTCATAGTTTTTTTTTTTACTTTTATTTTTTATTTGTATGTGGTTGATGTGATAGGAGGATTGGTAGGTGGTTGTCTTCTGTAAACAATCATATTCTTGTGTGAGCTGTTAAAATACTATAGTCCATTCTACAGATAAGGTTTATCATATCTGATTTTAAAATCTGATTTTTTAATCTTAAATATTTTATCACTTAAAAAAAATTAAATTGTTTGAGTATTGTATTATATTGTAAGTTTTTTGGTTTGTCTAGAAATTAAATTTATATAAAGAAATCATAGTTTACATTTATTAATAGAATTTCTTTATTTCAACATTACTTTAAATTGGATACTCTTTTTTTAACTATCTTATAACTTACTTGATAATATGAATCAAATAGGTTCTATGATTTATGCAGTTTTATTGTAATTGCTCAGAAAATTAGTGAATCAATCATCGGGCTTGATTGTACTTGGGGATGTCTCAATGATTGTCCATTGCCATATCAAGTATTAATGGTGTTTCTCAGTACCACCAAGTCTTTAATTTTCAATTATAGGCATCAAGCAAAGCCTTTTCTATAGGTACTAAAACCTTGGTTTGTCAATGGTAGAAATTATAGATTTCAATCCAAAACTACAAACAAGTTTAAAGGTTGTGAGGAGGAAGATCAAAACTATGAGCACAAACTAAAAATTAGATAAATTTGAGAACATTTCCAACATATCAACCATTAAAATTTGTTGAGTCCTCTCAGTCTTCTTATTTTCTAGGTTTCTCATTCTTACCATATATTGGCCACAATTATTAACTAAGATAGGTAGATTATCTTGATTATTATATTCATTAAACCCATTTTTTGTAGACGAGGAAATATTTTATTTACACATTTTATGAAGTTATCAAAGATCAAACATGAAACCTTCAACTTCACCAAAAACGTAGAGGAAAAAAATGATCCCTACATAACATATTTAGACTACTTAAATAAATTTAAGGTAAAAAATAAGCAAATTAACCTCAATATGAGAGTATATTCTATACAAGAACTTAAAATTATACTAAAAATGATAAAAATAGATAGATTCTCTTAGTTCTTTGTGTGATGTGAAGTATTATAACTTTAGATTTGAGTGAATAGAATTCTATAAAATAAACAAATATTGCAGGGAAATGAGTGTAATTTGTAGGTAGGAGTGAAATGCATGGGAGATAATGAGTGCTAGAATGTGCACAACATAAAAAAATAATTGCTACATGGGATGATTATAAGAAATCCATTTTAAAAAGTTAATTTGTATCTTATATTGGTAACTATATTATTTTATCCATAATCAAATATAAATTTCAAATGCAAAAATATTGAAAGTTTAATCTAAGAAAAAATGTGCTAAAATATTTACAATATAAACTTGCAATTCTTTTGAAAATAAAATATATATACCATGTCCAACTTCTTGTTATCCTTCTCCTCCTACCTTACTTTGATACCAATGTAGGGATTGGAATCAAATGCAAAGGAAATATTTACAAAATAAAATAGGTGATAAATTAGAAAATAAGAAATTATTCAATGGAACTCATATTCCATTTATAAAAAGTATGAAACAATATTCATATTCATCAATTTGAAGTAGTTAAAGACGTCAAATTTCAACAATATATAATATGTGTATCAATTTTTCTAGATTATACTATGTAATGATTTTTATCATCAATATTTTGGATCACACACGATCATCCATAATCAAGATGATGAGACAAAGATAGTAGAATGAATGAATTGTATACCTCAACAAACTAAATAAAGGTAGGGAATGAGGTGATGTGGAAACAAATATATTAATCTAAAACTATTCTTAAAATGATATCTTGGCATATTTTAGATAGATATATTTAAGATATCTATGGTAGTTTAAAAATATATTATTATATAATTCAAAATATCTTGTCCACATACAATGCAACAAGGATACAATTGTTAAAACTCCAAGTAAAAATATGAATTTAAAAATCTAATAATCATGAGAAGTGTGAGTGTTGAGTAAAGTTATCATCTTTACTGCGAAAAATTATAAAGAACTAAGTGGATAGCTTTTTATTATAGAAAAATGTACATTTAAATTTTAAGTTTAATCCCCAAACAATATGTGTTATTTGGATTCCAATATTTTACAAAATGATTTAATGAAAACAAGTAACTTAAATCCTATATTTTGATTTCAATAGAATCATATAAAAATAATTAACAATAAATCTTAAAAGGTATTACTCCTCCCTTTGTTTGTTAACAAAATATTTTAGAAACTAGTTGAACAAAGGCAAGGGAGCATAATCAAATCACTTACAATAAAAAATAAATATTTTAAGATATATGCAAATAAAAAATAAAATGAATTAAAATACTTATAAATTACAATGTAATCCTTCTTAATTTTTTAATTTAATTTAATTATTATTAATATTATTATTGAGCAATAAGGAAGGATTATTTAGATTAACTCCACACCAATGGAGGTCACAAGGGGGACCTCATCCACTTCAACAAATTCAACTTAGAACCACCTATTCAACTTTATTCAACTAAAAAGCCACAATGGTAGTCCAAGAGCCACCACTTCGAATTCTAACGTAAGAATGTCACTTTTGAGAATTCGAACATAGGTCTCCATCTTGAGAACCATATAACCTTACCATTTTAACACAACCCATTGACATAATTATTCTTAATTATATATAATTAAAAATTTGATAATGTTTCAAAATAATACATCAAAAAAATTAGAAAATTTAAAACAAATAAAAGAAAAAAAAATGGAAAAAGAAAACTAGAAAAATAATAAATTATTTTAATACTTGTAAACAAAATAAATAAATTTAGATTCAATATTATATTTAAAAATAAACATACTAGTAAACATTAAAAATCTTACACTCTAAGAGGCTTAAACGATACAATTCAAAATTGCAAATAGTTGTCTAGCTGGATAATATTCATGTGGCTGACAACTTTTATCTCAAATTCTCTCAAATACCACAAACAAATATCTATATACTGTCTTTTCAAATTTTATTATTTTCCACTAGACTAAAAACTTTTCACATCTTTGAAAATTGATTGATATCCACTGCTACGGAGCGTGTCTGCAGACCCTTTGACACGCAACAGGAGAGGCAAAATATTACCCGCAACTAAATTGTTTTGGCTTAAATGCAGTTAAGTTGCCATTAAATTTAATGGCCTCTTGGTTGTGATGTTTCTCTTTCAGGTGACTTTCCACCCTAGAAGTTCTCTTGGAAACGTATCAAATTTAATGGCGATGGACAAAAACAGGGCAAATTTATACTTGAGCCTGTTTTTTGCAGTTATTGTGTTTATTCAACTGAAGAGTAATGGTGCTGCCGTGGAGGCTGGAGATACTCTTTCGTTGGGCGCCTCACTTACTGGAAATCACACATTAATTTCAAAGAATGGCATCTTTGAATTGGGATTCTTTAGCCCAAATGGAAGCAATAACTGGTATATTGGCATCTGGTATGCCGAAATACCAGAGAAGACGTATGTTTGGGTGGCCAACAGGGAGACTCCCGCAAGAAACCAATCTGGCGTTTTGAACCTGTCAAGACAAGGTAATCTGGAACTGTTCGATGCAGTGGGCTCATCTATCTGGTTAGCCAACACAACAAACGAGGCCTCCCGGGCAGTGATATTGGATTCTGTTAATTTTTTAATTTTGAGCGATGACAATAAATCTGAAACTCTTTGGCAGAGTTTCGACAATCCTGTAGATACCTTGTTGCCAGGGATGAGATTCGGTGGACAGCAAAAGATAGTGTCATGGAAAAGCTCGTTGGATCCTGCTTGCTGGGCTTTTTTCCCTACACATAAATCCGTCTGGGGCCAAACAATTTGTGCTGACATGGAACAACTATGTACGATATTGGAAGACCAGAATTTGCGACGGCAAAATTTTCAGTGGAATTCCAGAAATTGAAGACAAACATATCTTCAACAACAGCGTTGAACGTAATAGCTCTGGTTTGTATTTCACTTACATTTTGATTCCTCACTTCAGTGCAGTCGTACGTTTTGTCCTAACTAAGTTCGGTCAAGGTCGACAGTATACATTCGAAAGCAATGGTTGGAACATGTTCTGGTCTGTGCCCAGAGATGCATATGCCGTAAATGGTCCTTGCAGTGCATACGGAATCCGTGAATCCAGAAATACTCAGCTTTGCAGCTGCGAGGAAGTCTTCAAACCCATAGACAATCGCGCCTGGGTTTCGCAAGACTGGGCATCCAGTGGCTGTGTTAGACAGAGACCATTAAACTGCAGTGCCATAAATGGCAGCACTGACGGATTCATCGACCTTGGTGTTACTTTGGCTGACGATTACGCTTTCTCATACCCTGCATTTAGAAAGACGGACTGCCAGAAAACTTGCCTTCTCAACTACTCGTGTACCGCGTTTACTTTTAATCCGCCTTCAGGGCCGTGCCAAATCTTGTTCGGAGATTTGCTAAACATGCGCAACTCGACTCCATCAATAAACAATTCAAATATTTTCATTCAAGTAGGTTCCTCTCAACTTTCAACGAGACGCAAAGCCACAAGTATTTTGGGCATTGTGCTTGGTATTGTTTTTGCACTCACCGTTGCTCTGGTATCTGTTCAATTTTCATTTGGCAAAGGCATCAGCTGCGATCGATAGACAGGCATGCCGATTCCTCCGACTCTTTTCTGAGAATGTATAGTTACAAGGAGTTGAGAATTGCAACAAGGAGTTTATGTCCAAGTTGGGGAGTGGAGGATTTGGCTCTGTATTCAAAGGATCTCTACCAGATGGTACGCTTGTGGCCGTAAAAAGGATGGAGGGTTCAAGACAAGATGAGAAGCAATTCCGAGCGAAAATCAGTTCTCTTGGAAGCATACAACATGTGAATTTGGTCAGACATCGAGGGTTTTGTGCAGAAGGATCAAGACGGTTGCTGATATATGATTATATGTCCAAGGGCTCTCTGAATTCCCAGCTTTTAAAAAGTAATTCCAAAATTAAGGGGAAGGTACTCGACTGAAGACCCGATTTAATATCGCATTAGGCACTGCCAGAGGGTTACTTTATCTCCAAGGAGATTGCATCATTCACAGCGATGTTAAGCCCGAAAATATTCTGCTGGACGGTAATTTGTTACCAAAGTTGGCCGATTTTGGAATGGCAAAGCTTGTGGGTAGAGATTTGAGATTTGAGAGTTACAAGCGGTTAATTGGCTCCAGAGTGGATCTCCGGGCTTCTTATTACTCCCAAGGTTGACGTCTACAGTTTTGGTATGACGCTCTTGGAAATCATTTCGGGGCGAAGAAATCTTGACTTAACCGTGCAAGATTCAAGTAAGTTTTAGTTTCCCACATGGGCTGGAACTCAATTTCACCTGGGGAAGACGATTGATATTGTGGAGGAGGGTGTTGCAGAGGAGGCAGACGTGGAAGAGGTGAGAAGAGCATGTGTTGTAGCGTTGTTATGCATTCAGGAGGACGAGGGAGTGAGGCAAATGGTGCAGATGCTAGAAGGGAAGATGGAGCCTCAAGAGCAGCAGATTCCGAGCTCTGCGCTCATGGACAGGCCAACAGACCGAAGCGACACAAGCAGCTCTAGTTAGAATAATGTAACGGCACAATGCATTCTAAAGTGTAGAGGTATGTTATTAAGCTTAAAAAATTCAATCTTATGTAATGAATATGCGACTATTTTATTTATGTTTCAGGTTTAAGAAAAAATCACATTTGTATTTTATATTTTATATTTTATTATTAATTAATATCATTAATATTATGTTTATTGTTTTTTGATTAATTTAATATATTAATTGTTTTTTGATTAATTTAATGTTTATTGTTTTTGATAAAGGGAAAAACAGGTTTTACAAGAGCCGAAACCACCAAGTTCAAGTGTTATATAATGGTATAAAAATATTTATGTGATGAATACAATTAAATCTTATTTTAATAAAATATATAGTCAACATATTGTTTATGTAGAAATAATATTATTCTAAAAAAAGTAAGAATATATCAATTTTGTATATAAAGAGTAATATTAGCAATACCTATCTTTACAAAAATTTATGTTGAAGAAATCTAAGATACATTCTTGAGGTGTCTATTTTAAATTGGATCTATGTATTAAGTGTAAAATGCACCTTGAGAATGATGGAAGGATGGTTGTGTGTGGGTTTCCTATGGCTACACATAGGAGGGCCTACATGCCTTCATTAGGCACTATTTCGAACTTACAACTATTGGTTTATGGGTTTGTCATGGTGTGGAGTGTGTGGGGTGTGGAGGTAGTGTGGTACAAGTGTGGAGTTGGCCATTGTGCTACTTTTTCTAATTTTTTTTGTTGATTTTTGAGGGGTGTTGCAATTCCAACAAAGGTGTTTGGGTGAGGATTGTAATCTCTTTCTTCTAGACCTTTTTCTATCAGTGTTGGTGATTGGGGTTGTATAGGGCTTCAGCTAAGAGTGCTATCCCTTTTCTTCTAGATTTGGCCTTGCCTGGAGGCTCTTTTTTTTTCACTTTATGGATTTTCATGAGGTTTTGTCAAGGGACTATCTACCATCATCTGTGCATACAAATGCAATTGATTTTTTAAACAAATCTTTGGGTGGAGGGGTTCATCTCAAAGTGAGGGTTCTCATATCCCAAAGGTAAATGGATGCCTAGACAAGAGTAGTGATTGTCATGTTATGGTGATCCAACTCGAGTTGGTTGAAGATATTAATTACTTGGCTAACCATGCACTAATCTAAAAGTTTATGGGGCTTCAATTTCCTCTTATTTCTTTGGAATCCTAGGCTTTTCAAATATGGTGTCTTGAAGGTGAGATGGAAATGATATTAGAGGAAAAAAACTATTTTATGGTGCTTTTCAACTATCTTATGGATTGAAAAAAGGTTTTTGAAGGGGCCATATTTTTCTAACTAGGTTGATCTTGTCATCAAACCTTAGCACATGGGTTTTAATCCAATGTTCCTATTTTCATATGTCTTCCTTGGTTTCCACTAGAGTTTTGGAGAAATGACATTCTTCATATGATTGCTTTGCTTCTTGGAAAACCAGCGAGTCTATCTCAACATACTCTAGATAAAAAGTTAATTTCTTTTGCTCGAATTTGTGTTGAAATCAATTTAAATAAACCATTACTAGATTCTACGGAAATTTTGATTCGATCCTCTTCATGGATCCAATAGTTAGACTATGAAACTCTTCCATTTCGCTATTTGGTTTTCCATGAATATGGGCATCTATAGAAGAAATTCCTTAAACTTAAATCAGTAGGGGCTCAACCTCATGCACCACCTCATCAAACCTCAAAGGAAAACAAAGGGAAAGCCCATGTTTTAGTGCAAGGTGTAGATAAGGAAGGGTTTATCCTAGTAAATCCTTGCAACAAGGGTAGAGGTTGAAAAAGACCTCTACAGGATAGTTAGCATGATGAAGTGTTTAATTATTTCAAAGTTCTTGATTATTGTTTGGATCAACATGAGGGGATCCTGGAGGGGATACACCTTGAGATAGGTATTTTTGAAATTCACCAGGGAATCCTAAAGAGGCTGCTATCCTAGGAAGCCCTTAGAAAGGGATTCATGTAGCATAGTTGGATGTAGAGTTGGTTCCTTAGAGCTCCTCAAATTTGGAGAGAATTTAAAATATTGAGAGGTCAAATGTTCTAGCATCAGGTGAGTGTGATCCCCCAATGGAGAAGGGAGAGTTAGACATAGGAAAGGGAAGTAGATCTTCACCTACTTTTGGTATTGTATATTTTTCTTTCATTACTGAATTGTTGAATTGTTGAAGTTAATAATGTGTTCAAATATGAAATTATGCATCCAAGATTACCATAAAAATATTATGTGATTAACAATTCAACAATGAAAGAAAAATATACAATACCATAAGTTGTCAACCAAAAGTGACACAAGATATATGTGGAGAAACCCTTGTGAAAAAACTCCAAACCCAATGAGATCAAATGTTTGTATTAATCTTCAAATGAGATGCAATAATACAACACTTCTATCTATATTTCAGCAACACTTCGTTGCTCTGACAACCTACAAAAAAACTCTTATGAACCGCCATCTCAAGGCTCCAATATATAGAAGTTTGTGGGAGAGAATACCACAAATGATATCCTAAAACAACAAATAAAAGCACTTGGAAAAACCCATGCCCCCCTTAGTGGACAACTCGTAAACATGGCATAAAATATTAAAATAATCAAATGGCCCTCACATGGGCACCTAACCCATAACCAATAAAAATTGGTCAATCAAGAGTGCTCCATAACTCTTTGACAACTCCAATGGCTTCATGCGCACCAACATGAAACCCAAACACCCAACCATGCAAGATCATGCAAAAAATGAGAATAGCATGTAAGGACATGCATAAAAAAGTGGTCCCCACTCACAAATTTGGACACCCAAAAGGAGTATCCTCCCGTAATGTTGTTTAACTATCACCGTAATAGGTCCACCTCTTTGAATGCAATTACAAGTTGTCATAGGAAAATAAATAATAAATATTTTTTCCCTCATGTCCCCTAAAACACTTTCCAAAGAATGCATATAAACATAAATCAACATAGGATAGAAATTATAATGTCAACTATCCTAACATTCTCCCACTTGACATTATACATTGCAATTACATCCCTGAGATACAAGAAAATTATAATCAAGTATAGTGATCAATGCCAATGGTCTTCCTACACCAGGAAAACTTATTTGTGGTCACTGGCTTCATGAGCGAATCTACAACATTATCCAAAGTGTCAACTTTCTCAATAAAAACTTTACCATTCTCTACCATTTCTTGCATAAAGTGATACTAAATCAGCATACTTATTATAGGCATGATACATAGGATTTTTGGCTAAACATATGTCACTCTGACTATCACATCCAATCCTTACTATTTTGCAATCAAAACCAATGCCATTACCAAGTTTCTATAACAAAACTTCCTCCTTAGATGCATCTGTTGTAGCCATATACTTTGCTTCGATGGTGGGAAACGTAACTATAGCTTGCCTCTTACTCATCCAACTCACTACACCTCAAAACAAAGGACAAACATAGCCACTAGTGGACCTTTGACTAGCCAAGTCAAATGTCCAATCTACATCAATAAAGCCTTGTATGTTCAATGACTTAACCACACCATCAGTAACACGATAAAACAAATAGCAATTTGAAGTACCACACAAATATCTAAACACCCTCTTAACA
>VDFB02038987.1:213937-225799 GCA_007258455.2 Sequoia sempervirens
ATTTTTCAAAAGGCTTTGCAATGGAGGAAAGCATATCCCAACACCCTCTATCTTCAACCTCCCTCGACCAAGACACATGTTGTTTGAGCACTTTATTTTCTACTGCTTGGAATTTTTCCTTCACAGTAATAAGTTGAGCCAAAAGCCATAGAGGAACATAAGAGGCAAAAATATTGTAACACCTATCGTGCAAACCCCAAAGGACAAAACAATGCACATTTTTTTTTAAATATTACAAAGTAAACATATAACGAAACATTAAAACATATTTACATTGCACATTAACATCATAACGTCAAGTCCTCTAGGGCACGTGAGGTTACATCGCATAACAAACTCATAACGATAGATAAAAGATAAAACTAAGTAACGTATCTAACTTACATCCATCATAACATTACAATAACCATTTACAAAAGATTACATATATCCATATGCATAAGTATAATTACATCACGTGATACAACCATAATAAATCTCATAAAATGAATGGTTACAAAGGTGCATAATTAATACATCATCATTTGATACATCACATGTTCTCAATAAATGATTACAATGAAATCTCCCATACATGTGTGCTAAATACATAATACAAATAATGTCAAAATTAAAAAATGAATATCTAGTACAAGCTCCACCTGAAGAATACTATGAGAACAAACATTGATGGGGAACCCAACGGGTGTGGAGCACATTCCACCTGACCATGTGGGTTATAAATAACCCACCCCTCGTGCTAAGAGGTGACAAGGAAGTAATCACGACCATGAATGCCACAAGATAACTCCAATAAAGAATAACATAGTACAATAACTCCAAAGCAACATCAAGAATACATCGATCATAAACGACAATAACAAGGATCCACTCATAAAAGCCAAAGAGCCATACAACATATTATAGATAAATCAAGGCAATAACCATTAACCACATGCTAAGTAAACCAAAGAGACAATAATAATTCACTTCCAGAGGCAACCAATAAAACAAGGCATAAGGGTATCTAGTGGAGAGTGTCATCGCATAGCCTACATGGGTTATCCTGGCCCTTCCTACAACATGAGGCATCGACCCCCATCTATGGTTATCCTATCCCTTCCTCCTACTTGAGGCGTTGACCCCATAGGGTGACTCATGCAGAGCTGTTAACCTCTCCTGAGGACGAGGTTACGACTTTTCCAACCACGGACTTCTCAGTCTATCATTAGTCTGTGATAGCCCTAATGACTAGACGAGGTATCCAAGATTATCTTATATATTTTTACTACCCATCCCCCTAAGTTCTATTATTAGGTTTTCACTTATTAATCTACTCTTACATGGGTTATCCTGAGCCCTTCCTCCTTTTGAGGCATCGGCCCCCACGAAGAGCCACTCTCCCTGAGACCCCAAAACTTAAGAAAAGCAAGGCAAGGGTTGTACCATCAAGAACAAAGCATAAAGTCTCAACAGACGACTTGCAAAGCATTACCCATCTCGCTAAAAACATACAAAAGTATCACAACAAAACCTCGTATAACCCTTTCAGAATAAAGACACCAATATCATGCTACATCAAGAGCACATAAAATGGGGACAAACATCCAATAAGAAAATCACGCCTCTAGAAGCCTAAGGTTCACAAAATCAATTGGGTTCCCACATCGAAAACAAAATTAAAACAGTAATCTAATGGTAAAATAAATCCCAACAGTTTCATACGGTTTCAAATTCAATCAACAAAATCATCTTTCCACTATGATAACCAATTCATTTTATTCTATTACATAATCTTTATTCCCATAATGAAATTTTTGAAATAAAAATTCAATGATAAATAATTTTGCCTTTTCCCTAACAATTACAGTTATAAATTTCATATTCAAAATGAAGTCAATATATATGTATATATATATATATTTAAGTTTTGTATATATATATACATATATACAAACTAAATAAATACATAATATTCTTTATTATATGAATTTAATTCCAAGGAGGATATACTCATATTTATATATATATATATAATATTAAATAACCACGAAAAAAAACAAAATACACATTAAATAAAACAAAAGGAACAGCGAAATTTCCTAAGGTCGTTCGACCACTGTAGACTGTAGCCATGCAGCTGCAATAGACTGGGCACAACAGTCTTGTTGACTGTTGTGCTCAGCAGTCTTCTTGACTGTTGTGCTCAGTAATCTTGTTGACTGTTGTGCACATCAGTCTCCAAGATTGCCATGGGCAGTCATTGAGACTATGGCTGGTACATGGGGGTATGGCCAATGCCGTCCCTCCCCAACACATTCAATTTAATTTTTTTTTTAATTTAATTTTTTTCTTTTCTTTTCTTTTCTTTTATTTTGTTTATCACAAATAAATGCGGATGTGAAGCACAAGTTCGGCCTTCGACATGACATTAACATTAAAATATATAAATTTAGATGTATATATATATTTATATATGTATATATATACTAATGTATATATATTTATATATGTATATATATACTAATGTGTATATATATAATATATATATATATATTCCAATCATTCAAAAGAAAAAAATCAATATATTCGAATGTATATATATATATATATATATATATATATATATATATATATATATACTCAAGTATATATATATATGTATATATATATATGAATATGTATATAACAAAAAAAAACATCATTTTCTCTCAGAGGGGAAATAAATTTCCCAAAAACCAAAATAATAAATACACTGAACATTTTTCACAAGTTTAAACAATAAATTTCTCCATAGTCAAATTGTAAAACACAGAACATTTCCAGAAACCCAGTTTAATTTCTTCCATTTTCTTACAACCCAGAAAGATTTCTAAAACCCCATAAGAATTATTTTCTTTCATAGCAACATATTTATTTATTTTTATTTTCCTTTTGAATCAGACAACTAAAGAAGTAAAGAAATGGAACCTGGAGTCCTGCGCTGTTGGAAATCTTATGAAGCTTTGCTTGATCCCAATAACCTTTTCGAAAAGCTCTTGTTCCTTCCTTCAGAACTTCTCCTCTAGATTTCCTTGCTCCAATTTTCTAATCTCACATTTAATTTAGAATAACTTCTCCTCTAAAATAATGAAAAACTAAATAAATTTCTTCAGAAAAGAACCCCAGAGAATCCAGTTCTCTAACCTCAATATTTTGTGTAACTTCTACAAATTTTCCCGTCAATCAAAAAATCTCACAAATTTGCTATTAAAAAAAAATCTCTTCTTTTTCGAAAGCTCCAAAAATCAAAATTAAAAGAAGTTTTCTGACTTTATTCCCAACTTTACAGCCAAAACTCAACACCCATTGGTCCTTTTCATCTTTTCTTTCTTTTATTGAATTTTTTCCCATTTAACAACACTTTTTGTTTTAATCCATATTTTGCAAGCTTTACTTGCAATTCACACAATTTAATTTATTTAATTGATTTATTTCATAATTATCCTCAACAAGCTTATTTAATTAAATTATCAAAATACTAATTTTTCTTAAATAATTTAACTTACACTTTTAAATAAATCACATGACTTTTATATTTTAATACAAACTATTCCAACCATTAATTAACATCATTCAATTATTTAAATTACATCATAGAAAACAACAATGTAAAATAAATACCAAAGGTACACTCACACAAGCTACAATAATAAAATGCAAAAATGAAAAAAGTCAAAGATGCACCATACCACAAGACAAGACGGTTTGACAAACATGGGACGGGGTGACTTCCTTGTCATCTCTATTTCAACTTCATGCCCATTGGGTAATTTGATGCTCACCCTGTCCTACCGAAGCAGGTGGAATCGAGACTCTGTACCTACAGTTCATGCATACAAACAAGATCGTGTATATGTATATATATATAATCAAATCATCACATTGTGAGAAGGAATTGCAGCATAGCAGGGCACTTGTGAACGAGTGGTGCTACACTGTCCTCTCACCAAACTATACTAACAATTATAATATCAATTATGAAATAACATTTCTAAACTAACTGATCACATCATAAAATGATTACTAATCCACTGCATCATAATATACTACTGAAATCAAATTAAACATCATCAAACCAATGTAACCATAATGTCATATCATAATATCAATGTCATCAACTGAAGCAGCATAATCATCAATCAGTCTAAACTATCCAATCTACCAAACCAACCAATAAATAGTAACTATCACAGTCACAAAGTATCAAGCAAAAGCATAGAAAAATAATAAGTCCCAATAGCAACATGAGGGGTATTACATCCTCCCCCCCCCATGGAGTCGGCTTACTTTGGGAAGCCAATAAACAAGTAAGGGTAGGATTCCCTTCCAAATTGACACAAAGTTTAGGGGATCTTTGAGGGCTAGGAGGGTTAGCGGTAGGGGGATTTAGAAACATCAAACACCTCATCATGAACACATGAGTGTGTGGGAGAGTTGCCAGGGGTGGGTTTATAGGAATCATCTACCTCAGGCTCTGAAAATATGTAAGATTGTTTGAAGTGACAAGGTTAAGATATTTTAATCACTTTCTAAATAGGTGTATTAATCATGGAATTCAACATCTATTTTTTTTAACATTTAATGTTTTTACATATAGTTCTTGTACTCTTTCCATCCATGTTACACCTAACAAAGCCTTTAGAGACTAGTAAGTTCTAAATTTTTTAGATAGAATAGAGATTGTAAAAGGAAAATAGAGACACTTAAGGTCAAAGGATTTTCACATCTCATGCTAGCTTCTTTATAAGAGATGTCGCTTTACATGAGAAGAACTAGCTTTTTATCTATGTTATTTTTATTAGATGTTTTTGATAAAAGGGGTAAAACGGGTTTTACAGGGACCCGAAACCACAATGTTTACAAAACAGAAAAGAGGACACAAAAGTCCAACCAAAAAGACCAGCTACCCAAGAAAAGATCAACAACAACCAAACGAAAAAGACTAGAAAGGTCAAACCAAAAGGAACAACAAAATAAGCACCAAACTCCGTCTCTGCCTCTAGGTTTTGCATATCATTGACTCCCTTTTTAAAAATTTGAATCATCTTCAAAGTAGGGGGGACCTTGCGCTTCAGATTGGCTCTAGTTCTTTTGGAAATTCCCGCATCCGTATCCTAGCTTTTGTCCTCTGTTCCCTCCAAATCCACCACTAGAGATCCCTGTTGGGCTTTATCTAGCTTTTCAGTCATTGCATTAATGATAATGGCATTGTGTCTTTCCATTCGGTTGTTTTTCTCAACAACAGTTTTGATGGTATTCCTTATGTTCTCAACCTTGGATTCTATATTTTTGTTACTGTGATCCACATCTTTCTTTTCAATCTCTGCAATCTTAGCACCCAACTCTTCAATCTTGCTTTGAAGGGCCCAATTTTTTATTTTCAACTCATTAATTTCAATGAAAGTCCATTCCAAGAGTTTGAAGTGGGACTCAGAATTGGTTTTGGCAAGGTTCAGAACATCCAGAGAGGGATCTTTTCTAGTATTAGGACAAGTTTTCTTAGGGTTAGGAATAATAGGGGAGTAATCATTAGTATGTTTATCCGGCAGAGATTCAGTGCAAGGCTCAGGTTTGTTGGCATCAGACTCCTCCGACTCAAAGGATTCTTCAGAATAGGAAACAAGGCTTTTCGCCTAGGGTTTCTTATCAAAAGAGTTGTTCTTAAGGGAGGGCCTATCAAGCTCAAGCTCAACACAGGTTTTACCAGAATTCCCAGAAGGGACAGCATGTAAGCTAAGGACTTTTCTAGCCGGACTAGAGTTAGGCAGATACTCCGAGCAACTGGGCTCAGTGTCATCACTCTCAGAATTAGGGATAGTTTCCAGTATAGCGGGGGCAGGCATTTTTTGGAAATGTTCAACAATCAACCTTATTAACCCAGTGTGTAGGATGGGGAATCTTTTAGGGTTTTTCTTATTATCCTCCAAGCTTTTCTTCAATGAACAGAAAAGATAATAGGGGAGAGAGACCCTAACCTTGTATCGGAAGTGGTTGAGAAGAGTAAAGTGGTAGCCATAGACTTTGGTGAAGCGCTCGTCCACCGTAATGTACTCCATGATGACCTGCAGAACCTTTCTCCAAATGGCCTTTATGGTGTCTGCATCGAAGTAGCTATTTGCAATTTTAACCAAACTTAGCCTTTCTTTGTCCTTTATAGGAAATCTGATCACAGCTTCATCAGAAAAAGCCCTGTCCTTGAAGAACTTCTTCCCTTCAGTAGATAATCTTGTAACATCAGCAATAAGATTTTTGCTGAGCTCCACATTCCTACCAAATAGGGTCAAGTTTCCATTATTCCACTTTTTAACAAAGAAATCTGTAGCCTCCTGGTTAGAGCCATGGAGCTTCTCCAGGAAAGGAAGCAACCCTCTGCTTTTAACCTTATTCCAAGCCTTGGCATTTTTCATGTGTGTATCATAACTGTCTAGCTCAATTCACTTTCTGTCTCCTCCCATTTCGGCCAACACAGTGGGGTAGACCCAAATGAAAGCTTTACTAAAATTGGCCCCGCCAAATCTTAGAACCCACAAAGCGTGTGGAGCTTTCTTGTAGATTAAGCCGTTGGGCACGGTCCCATGCACTCTAATGATTGTGATGTGAAAGATCCAACTTGTCCTCATTAAAGGGATAACATGTCGCTTTTCCATGTGATTTATCATAATTTAATAGGGCACAAACATTAGAGTTTAGATCACTAGTATTAAGCCAAGTACGCACATCTTTACTTCTAACTCCTTCGTTAGCGAAAAAATCTGCAACAGCATTGGCTTCTCTATAAGCATGTGATATTTTAACTTTTTCAAATTTAGCTAAAGTCAATATGGCATCCTCAACCCATGATTTAATGGTCCACGAGGGGGGAGACTTGCCATAGAGGCAGTCAATTATGTTTTTGGAATCTCCTTCAAGCCATAGATTTTTAATGTTAAGACTTTGGGCTAAATTTATGATGTGAAAAGCTCCAGCAGCCTCCACCAGATGATTTGTTTGGGAACTAAGAGGAGAGGCCATCGCTCCAATGAAATTTCCAACTTTAGGAATCCCTTATAACTCCACCACAGCCCACCACCCCCGAATTACCTTTAGCCACACCATCAAAGTTAGCTTTGATACAACCGTTTGGTGGAAAAGACCAAATTGAAGTAACTAGTATATTGGCATCTAGTATGCCAAAATACCAAAGAATACATATGTTTTGGTGGCTAGCAAGGAGACTTTTGATGTTTGAAGTTGTCATGTAACAAATAATTTTTTTGGTTTTTATTGATTTTTAAATATGTTTGTTTAATTGTTGTGTCAAGAGATGTTATTCATTAATATAAAAGTATCTCATCTATAAATGTGTTTAATTTCTTTTAAATAAACAACCAACATATTATTATAAAACTAAAAATATATAATTCTTTTATGTACTACATTTGAATTAAGTAAAACACCTCATTAAATTAAATAAACCAAATCCTCCTTTCTTTATATATAATAGTTTTCAATTAAAATAAAAAACTCTTAAATAAATATATCAACTCTTTAGAAAGATTTATGTAGAAGATATGAAAAGATAAATTCTTAGGCTATCTTTGTTTAAAAAATAGGCATGATAGTTTTATATACAAAATCATAATTTTAATATAGATATAAATCTATTTAAATTGTTTTATTTACTTAAAAATTAATATTAGTATAAATATCTTAAATACATCTACCAAAAAAGTTATGACTTGATTTATTTATTTAAGAAATCTTTTAATTTAATTTAGAATTATTCTATTTTATTTAGATTTATTATTTTACTTTTTTGTTTTAATTAAAGTTCTACTTTTATTTATTTAAATGTTGTTTTATTTACAAAAGAGTTATTTTATTTTGTTTTATTTTTAAAAAAATTATTTTATTTATGTTATTGCTTATATTGCTTTTATTAATTTATTTTTTAAAAGAGAAGCTACTAATCTTTTTTATTTTGTTTTTATTTGAAAAATAAATAAATATTAAATACTTACGTTATTTTTAAAAGTTTGATATTATATATATAATATGAAATTTCTTGATGTCAATATAGATTTTTTTTAGTGTAAAACAAAAAAAGTTTGTGGACGGTAAGGCCATATCACATGTGGGTTTAGCTGAGTGTTAATGTAATTCCAAGATAACTTTGAAGGTGAAAGATAAACTTTAGTTGTATCCGATTGTATGTATGCTGAGATTTTTTTATGTTTTGAATACAATGGCAATAATTAATCACCGACTTATACTCAAAATATCCACTTCATTCAATGTCTCTCATGGAATGTGAGAAATATTGTGATTTGTGAGAAGTCATGCCTCTAATGTATTTCATCGGGAGAAGTTATGGTAACTTGGGGATGGATCCCATTTTATTTCTCATCATCAATCCACGTAAGTATTTATTTTATATTAAGTTTTGGATAGCTTTAGGACAAGGTTTGATAGTTAAAGTGATATTTTTAAATTAGATTTTGATTTTTCGGCATTTGTATGTTGTTGATGTGATAGGAGTATTGGTTGATTATTGCCCCATGTAAATAGTCATGTTTTTGTGTCAGTTATTAAAAAGTGTTATTAGTTTTTTTTTTTTTAATTTTGACTATAGTTTATTTTACATGTATTAGATAAGGTTTATTCTAAGTGATCATAGAATCTAGTTTTGCATTTTCATCTCAAAAGATTAGTCACAATTATCTCTACAAGAATTAAATATTATATAGAAAAATCATGAGCAAATATTGATTTGATTAGCGAACTTCTCCTTAGAATAAGAATTTAAATTACTACTAAGAAAAAAGGCATTGTATGTCTTGAACAAATATATATATATATATGATTTCTTAATGTCAATATAAGTCTTTTAGTTTGAAAATGCTTCTCCACATAAATAAAATTATTTTAGTTAATTGATTTATTAAATAATTAATTATTTGATTATAAAAATATTTAGACATATATAAATATTATAAGTTAATCTATATTGAAAAGTAAATTTAGATATTTTAGAAAGTTTATTATGGTTTTGAATTATATATTGATACTGTACGGAGGACGCTCATGAGCTTTAGCACGATTCCCCCTCGGCTGCCTCTGCTACCTTGTCGCTTAACACCAATACCAGAGCTACTACTACGATTTTATTCTCAGCCCTATATTTCTTTAATCCTTTTTCCTGCTTTTCCAACAGATTTCAAACGACAGAGGGAGAAGGTAATAAAAGGGGGGAAAAGAGCCAGATTTGTAATCACTCATGACGTGCTTGGAAATCTTAAAAGAGTCCTTGTCCGGGAAACGTGTTTTTTCTTCTTCTCCAATTGAAAAGCCAACCTTTCTAGAACGAAATACAGTGAAGTAAATTTAATGCTACAGATATGTGATGTTGGACATTTGAAAATAAAGTTAGTGGACAGTAGGGTCGTATCCCATGTGGATTTAGCTGAGCGTTTGGACCTTTGGGTTAAATCTATGTATTGTTCCTTATAGTAAGTTTTGGATGGTTTTATGTGAGAGTTTAATGGTTAAATTGAATTTTTTCACATAGCTTTTTTATTTTTATTTTTTATTTGTATGTGGTTGATGTGATAGGAGGATTGGTAGGTGGTTGTCTTCTGTAAACAATCATATTCTTGTGTCAGCTGTTAAAATACTATAGTCCATTCTACAGATAAGGTTTATCAGATCTGATCTTAAAATCTGATTTTTTCATCTTAAATATTTTATCATTAAAAAAATATTAAATTGTATGAGTATTGTATTCATACATATTGTAAGTTTTTTGGTTTGTCTAGAAATTAAATTTATATAAAGAAATCATAGTTTATGTTTATTAATAGATTTTCTTTATTTCAACATTATTTTAATTGGATACTCATTTTTTAACTATATTATAACTTACTTAGATAATATGAATCGAATAGGTTCTATGATTTATGTAGTTTTAAATTGTAATTGCTCAGAGAACTAGTGAATCAATCAACAAGGCTTGATTGTACTTGAGGATGTCTCAAGGATTGTCCATTGCCATATCAAGTCTTAATGGTGTTTCCCAGTACCACCAAGTCCTCAATTTTCAATTATAGGCATCAAACAAAGCCTTTGAACTATAGGTACTAAACCTTGGTTTGTCAAAGGTAGAAATTATAGATTTCAAGCCAAAACTACAAACAAGTTTAAGATTGTGAGGAGGAAGATCAAAACTATGAGCACAAACTAAAAATTACATAAATTTGAGAATATTTCCAGCATATCAACCATAAAAATTGGTTGAGTCCTCTCAGTCTTCTTATTTTCTAGGTTTCTTATTCTTACAATATGATTGGCCACAGGTATTAAATAAGATAGTTAGATTATCTTGATTATTATATTCATTAAACCCAATCTTTGTAGAGAAGAAAATATTTTATTTACACTTTTTATGAAGTTAACATAGATCAAACATGAAACCTTCAACTTCACCAAAAACATAGAGGAAAAGAATGATCCCTACATAAGATATTTAGACTATTTAAATAAATTTAAGGTAAACAATAATCAAATTAACCTCAATATGAGAGTATATTCTATACAAGAACTTAAAATTATACTAAAAATGATAAAAATAGATAGATTCTCTTAGCTCTTTGTGTGATGTGGAATATTATAATTTTAGATTTGAGTGAATAGAATTCTATGAAATAAAAAAATATTGTAGGGAAATGGTTGTAATTTGTAGGTAGGAGTGGAAATGCATGGGAGATAATGAGTGCTAGAATGTGCATGGCATAAAAAAACAATTGCTACATGGGATGGTTATAAGAAATCCATTTAAAATAAATAAATTGAATCTTATATTGCTAATTATATTATTTTATCCATAATCAAATAGAAAATTTCACATGTAAAAATATTGAGATTTTTATCTAAGAAAAAATGTGCTAAAATATTTACAATATAAACTTGCATTTCTTTTGAAAGTAAAATATCCATACCATCTCTGTAAGACCTTGCTTGGCATGTGAATAATAAAATCTTAATTTTGTTATATATTCCTCCTAAATAGATGCTTAAATATATTTTAGACAATGCATAATGTGATTGCATGACAATGTATTTGTATTTCATTTTGACATGTTTTATTATCATTGCCATGAAGGCATTAGACACTTGTAAACTATGAATATGAATTGGAATTTTAATGAAATTGTTGTATAATTAAATCTTACTTCAATTATCAAATTAATGTAACATACAATTGTTGCTTATCATTCCATTGTTAATGTGCAGGAAAGAAAGGGTGCCAATACGAAAAGGGAGAACCATTGAGAAAAAAATTGAAAAGACATCCTCTAGTGGTTATGTATTGGATTTCCTTATTTTGGAGTTTAGAAGCAAATAGAGTTATTGTGCTTATTCTTCTGGGTTGAAAGGGTATTTAATTGTGTGTCATGTGAGATGTAAGTTGGGTTTAAGGTTAGAAAACCTTGTATTCAAGTGTGAAACTCGGATGGAACCTTAAGTGGGTCTTTAAACTGGGTTGTTGATCAATTTCTTGGGTTGGGATGCATAAATAAACCCCCCATGGTCTATACCATGGTGGTAGGGATCAAGTGGGCATGCAATATGGCTCCAAGGACATGATTTGACTCCTGAAAAGTCCTCATAATGAGGAGTAACGAATTTTGAGTAAAGGATGGGGTGAAAAGATTGAGGGGTTGTCCAAGTGCATGTACCCCTCTTAAAGAAGGAAAAGACCCTCATTGATGATGGAGGTATGCTCACACCTCCCCATCGAAGGGATACAATTTGTGAGACTTCTATATAGTTTGGAAAGGGAGAAGGAGTGGGGTGTTACCCACA
>VDFB02038988.1:0-26527 GCA_007258455.2 Sequoia sempervirens
ATAAACAACTTGGCAACTATAAAAGTATTACCAAAAACTTTATTATGTACACAAGATGTTCTATTTGCATGTTTACTTACAATCACTATAGTTTATATATAACCAAGGTATATAACTAAAAAATAACTTCCATCTTTAATTGTAGGCATAATTTTTTTTTTTAATATTAAAAATATTTCAAACTTTTGCTTTTTAAAGATTTACATAAATGAAGGGATGATTTTAAGAACTCTCCTTGATTTAAGGTGGAGTTTTTATGTACACACAAAATTCCATTGTAGAAATGTCTCTCCACATAATAATACACATTACTATTTCATTTATAATTGTATATATATTTGAGATTGCTTTTCCATTGATTGAATATGGCTTTTATCTACACTATTTTTTTCATCTTTAATTTTTTTATCATATCATTTCGTTTATTTTTAGTGATAGATAAATATATATATTTTTATTTTTTAATTTGCGCCAAAGGTGTATTCTATTTGAAGAAGACAAAGCTAAAATTGCCAATCAATGATTAATATCAGTTTGTCAACTATTAAATGAATCTCAACCGTTCATCATTTTTTGCCATTTTTTTGGTTGTTTGCCACCGATTTTCGTCAATTTTTTTCCTTGCCTTCTGCTTTTTACTCACAATGACAAGGAATATTAAATTCTATGACATAATATTCAGAATGGTGATGTGACCTCCTCTTAATTGCTGACAACCCTACATCGTTGTAGCAGTAATCCAGTAAAAACTTGTGAGAGGCATTTTGTTTTTGTGGTGGTTTGTATAGTGGACATTTGTGTGTAAGCTGCAACTTCATTAAATCATTCCATAGAGGTTGGAGTGAATAAACTTTAAATTAAGCGAGAGCAGGTGTGCGAATGATACCGCCAACGTTTGAAGCATTATCATTTTGTCTCCCTCACCATATGGGTATAGCTCGTTTAACTGTTTAACCGACAAGGAAATTTTTTCCAGTCATGTCGATCGTATCAGTCATATCAGAGTGAAAAAATCATTTTTTTAACCATCTCTTGTTTAATAAAATTACTCATCATTTTCCAAAACATACCGAAATACGTTTTGTTGGACTATAGTTGAATACTTTGACCATTTCCTTGTAGTAATTAGTTTAATCCAGGCATAGTCACAAAGTTAGGCTACTACTACATTGTGTCATGTGAATTATAGAGCTTTGTAAGCATCTACCTAATAATGATAGCTATTACTTCAAAATTGGCCCATGGTAAACGAAAAATACTTTTAAATGAAATAAATTTACCAAGCCTCACATTGAAACCAACAACATGGTGATTTTTACTCATTAATTTCTCATCATGACACTCATAATGCCATGTGAAATGGTAGTTTAGGATTTAAGAAATCTTTGCAATTTTCCTAAAATAATGGTAAAGTATTTCAAATTTATTTTATATAGAAAATAAAAAAGTGTATTTTAATGATTTGAAGTTTTTGAGAGTGTTTTTCTTTTAAATAATAGAAACATTTAGTGTACATGGAGTATGTTACTCAATAATTTCTTTAACATAATAGTATAATTAGAAATTAAAATAATTAATAATTAAAATTACTACCATCTATCTTAATAATGAACACATTTAAGTTTTAACATTACCACATCTTATTTTATTTTTTTATTTTTAAATAATTGTTTTCATTTATTTGAAAGAGTTATTTTTTTTTAGAATTTGTTTAATAACTAGCATAATTAATATATTTAACTTATATTTAATATATTTAAATTAACATAAATTAGTTAAATTTTTTTATTATAATATTTGATTTATAATTTGTTTAAAGTAAAATTATATATATATATATATATAAATATATAAGTTTATTATACGAAAAACTATTAATTACATAAAATGAATAAAATTTATAATTAATAATTATTATAATTTTATATAGTAAAAAATAGATCAAAATTTATCCTAATTGACTTTCCACACTTCTTCAGCGTACCCATTGCACACTAAGGTGCAATTGCTAGTATTAAATATATTATTATTTATCATTAAAATATTATTTTATATATAATGAATGATTTTTGAAATAATAAAAATGAAAATATATAATTCTTACATTTAAAAATGAATAAAAGGCTAAAAAATATTATTTTAAAAATAATGAATCAATTTAAAAATTAAATGAAAATAATAAATGAAATATGAAATATTAAAATATAATCTAAGAAATAATTATTATTTAAAAAAAATAAAACTAGCATATATACCTTATATATAATCTATATAATATACGCCGAGATTTATCATTTTTGAGGTGTATATTCTTATGTGATATCTTAAGTACTCAAATGATAAACAATTGTATAAGTATTATTAAAAAAATTATTATGTACACAAGATGTTCCATTTGTATGTTTACTTACAATCACTAAATTTTATATATAATGAGGGCATGATATTGGTTTGTTGTGTGTATTTTGAATTGGTATGATTATTGTAGTCTTCACTGAATGAAAGCCATATCTTAAGTAGTCAAATGATAAACAACTTGAAAACTATATAAGTATTACCAAAAACTTTATTATGTACACAAGATGTTCCATTTGCATGTTTACTTACAATCACTATAGTTTATATATAACTAGGGTATATAAGCATGTCATGACTTTTGTTTTTTAATATTAAAAATATCTCAAACTTTTGCTTTTTTAAGATTTACATAAATGAAGGGTTATGATTTTAAGAACTCTCCTTGATTTAAAGTGGTGTTTTTATGTACACACAAAATTCCATTGTAGAAATGTATCTCCATGTAATAATACACATTACTATTTCATTTATAATTGTATATATGTTTGAGATTACTTTTCCATTGATTGAATAGTATTTTTATCTACATTATTTTTGTCATCTTTAATTTTTTTATCATATCATTTCATTTATTTTTAGTGATATATATATATATAGATAATAACTTTTTTGTTCGATGAATCACTACTATTGATGAGAGCTATGAACTAGTAAGGCCACATACGAGGGACCTCATCCCCGATATCTCCATTTCTCTTCCTATCTTTCCTCCTTCCTCCTTGGAACTTTCGGCCTTCGTACCCCCTCCATTTGCCACTCCATCATTACTCTTCCCACCATCTATCGGGTGCCTTGAAAACTGAGTGATTCTTCCACAACAAGCATTCCCACTACCCTTGCAACTTAACCATTGCACTACATAGATTATATATAAGGTATAAAACTAGCATATATAACCTAAGAAATAATAATTATTTAAAAAAAATAAAACTAGCACATATACCTTATATATAATCTATGTAATATACGTTGAGATTTATCATTTTTGAGATGTATATTCTTATGTGATATCTTAAGTACTCAAATGATAAACAACTTGACAATCGTATAAGTATTACCAAAAACTTTTATTATGTACGCAAGATGTTCATTTGCATGTTTACTTACAATCACTATAGTTTATATATTACAAGAGTGTGATATTGATTTGTTGTGTGTATTTTGTATTGGTGTGATTAGTGCAAATTCTTCACTGAAAGAAAGCCACATCTTAATTACTCAAATGATAAACAATTTGACAACTGTATAAGTATTACCAAAAACTTTATTATGTACACAAGATGTTCGTTCCATTTGCATGTTTACTTACAATCACTATAGTTTATATATAACAAGGGTGTGATATTAATTTGTTGTGTATTTTGAATTGGTGTGATTAGTGTTGAGTCTTCTTTGAAAGAAAGGCAATCTTTGGAGCATGCGGTAGAGCATGAGCTCAAAAGCCCAACAACACCATTCATGCTCACAAATCAACATTAAGATTCTCCTTCTGCATGTCAATAACCAACATTATTTTTTTGTCTATTTTGAAATTTGTTGCTCACCTATTTCCTGTTTTGAGTGGACACACAAACATTCATTCGGCTATAGTTATTACATGATTACTTTCTCATCCATAGTTTACCCATTTACTTACTTTCTCAACTATAGTTTACCTATTTTTAAAGACAGTTAGGTGTCATAATTTGTGATGGGCATTAATTTTGCGTATTATTAATTTTAGAAATAATCATAATACATTTAATATGATTTTAGTAAAAGCTATATAATGTAGATATTAATATATTATAATCATTATATATAATGTATATTTTATAGATTAATATACATATATTAATTATAATGTTAGATTATAATAAGATATAATAATAAATTTTATAAATATATAAACCCTATGTTATATATAATTATAATTAATGTTTTATCTATATTAATAATTTAATAATAAAAAAAAATATTTTTAAAAAATTAAATCATTTAAATATTATTAATTTTAGCAAAAATTATAATACATATAATATAATTTTCGTAAAACTATATAATGTAGATATTAATATATTATAATCATCATATATAATGTATATTATATAGATTAATATATATATATATAGATATAGGTTAATATATATATATACATATATTAATTATAATGTTAGATTATAATAAAATATAATTTTTTTTTTTTTATAGGTAAGTACTGTCAAGGGGGACAACTCCCATAAAATACTAATCAAAAAGAGATTAAAAGCATGCCCTAACAATGGGGGTGCAACACAAGATGACCCAAAATGGACATTCCAAACCAAAAGCATACATGATCAGCATTAAATCTTTTTCTTTGTAGAGCTTAATGTCATTCAGATAGAGGGAAGAGGTTTCTTCTGCCTAACTTTAGTCCAACCTTGTTCTATCTCAGAGGCAGAGTTAGGATCAGTACACTCGCTCCCAATCTTCGCATCATTATTGCAAGTGGCTATAGGAGAAAAAGTAGAAACCTCAACCTTGTTGAGGAGACCTAACTGTGTGATCTCTGGAAAAGACAAGGAGACTTTGGCCATGCTAGCATCAGAGTCTTTATCTTGCAAAATGGTCACATGAGGGGAAGACAAAGTGTTGGCATTTGCCAACGATAGGGGAGGATTTGCAGTGCCAAGAACCATCAAGTTAGGGGACAGGGGAGGAACCAAGCACTGAGAAGTGGGAGAGGGAGAATTTGTAGTCTTCGATGGAGGAGAAATAGCATAGTGGCATGAATCAGCTCCTTCCCACCATGAGGGTTTGCGAATAGGAGCATTGTTGGCTTGCGCCTCCCCATGCCTATGCCTACACTGAGCAATACCATGCTCTATGGCAAAGAAAATTCTGCATCTGAATGCAATCTTTTCATAGTCTATTGGTTGGCACCATCATCACTCACCTACTTTGAGATACATTTCTACCGAAAGACCTTTTGAGACATCCATCTCAACACATAAGGAAGCAAATGTTGAATTTTCATAGTTGATTGTCTCCTTTGAGATGCTGTGATATTTTCCCAATCCATTGCCAATCGCCTTCAAGCAACCAATCTCCTAGAACTGTAATGGAAGGTAAGGTAAAGAGACCCAAAAATAAGCTATTGAAAAAGTCTCTATGCATGGATCAAATGAGGGGAACCACGACTTCATGCATAAAAAATCACCATGGAAAAACCACGGGCTAGTCTTGAGCACCATTTCTCTGTCATCCTCAAATTCAAATTCTAAGATAAAGAACCCCTCCGCACATGGATATATATTGATTTCATCTTTGAGATAATATTTCCAATTCACATCAATCCATGAATATAGATCACAAAGTTTAGGCCAAACCTTCATAAAACAGAAAATTAGAGGATGTTCCACCAAAAAATCTTCTCTATCATAGGCCAATTCATCAAGGAAAACTCTGGAGCAGAGGCCGAATACCGAACAAGAAAGGGTGGGCGAACAAAAGTGTTGTCGAAAGAAAAAGAGGTATCGGGTTTAAGCGTGGAAGGGGACACACCAGATACCAAAGATTTGCATCGCTGATGAAAGGGGCGCTCAGCTAGGGCATCCACAAAACTCTTCTTTGAGCCACCCCCAGACGAACTTCCAACACCCTTATTTGGAGAGCCAAAAACCACAGAGTGAGAAGCCGTCGATCTCATACCACTGACATCTAGACACCGACCAACATCCACTAAGTGTTGTGAGTCTAGAAGAGCATCATATCGATGGGGTAAGCCATTGACTGCTCACGAGTGCACAAGCGCAACTAGGGGAGCCACGAATTCCACATTTGAGCGAGAAAAAGACGGTGATGCACCCACAGATCCACTCAAGATATGGTCTGTCATAGAAAAAATTGTGCATTGGTTCAATTCGGAGCTCATAGAGGATGCGAAGGTTGTAGAAGTCACGGGAAATTTCAGAGTAGACAGCGCCATTGTAATAAAATATAATTATTAATTAAATATATAATTTAATATTATTATAATATATTAAGATCTAATATAATATACTAAGATTAAAATGTAATATTCTATATTTCTCATTAATAATAGATTTAATAATATTATTAATTAAATACTTTTTATTTAAAAAGAATTAATAATTAAAAAATCAAAAAATAATAAATTTTAATATTAATGCTAATATAAGAATACTATTAAATTATATAAATATTAATTCTATTATTAAGTTTTAATCTCATGGTATATTTTATTATCTATATAAAAATATCTATAGATATATTTCTAATAAATAAAATAAAAAATAAAAAAGAGTAGTCTTAAAATTTAAAAATATATCTTATTATTTATTTAGAAAAATCTATACATATCTTTCCAAAAAATTAAAATTTAAGATTGAATTTTTTTTATTAATGCTATATTTTATTATCTATATAAGAAATCTATAGATATATTTATAATAAATAAGATTGAAAATTGTCTTAAAAAAAAAAATCTTATTATTTATTTAGAAAAATCCATAGATATCTTTGTTAAAAATTAAAATTGAAAATAAAAATAAAATCTAAAAACAAAAATTTAGTATCTTAATTTCTATATACATATTTCTAAAGAACTGAAATTTGAAAATCAAAAAGCATAAATCTTAAAAAAAACACAGTAATCTCAAATTTTGGAAGCTCAAATCAAGGTATTAAAATTACATTAATCTAGCCTTAGAAGGGGCTTTAGCTACATTCTTATCTCCATATTTTAAATGGAGGATTTGAACTGTTGCTATGGAGAATTTAGTAGAGATTCAACCACAAATAGCTTGAAATGGAGAATTGAAATGGAGAATTTAGTAGAGATTCACCCACAAATAACTTGAAATTTTAAAAAAATAGAGGCATGCTCTACTTTTACTGTTTCATGACTTCCCTGTGCACCTATGTATATTTTTTTTTTCAAGTTTATTTAAATTTTTTAAAAATAGTTTAAAATTAAAAAAATTAAAAATTAAAAAAATAGTGACAACCCATTTCAGAGGCAATGAGCCTATGTAATGGGTCACAATTTATTAAGACGATCGTTCCCATTTTTAAAATAAATATATTTTGTATTGTGTGAATTGTGTAAAGTGAGTAAATGAGTAATAAAACCACACAATCAATGAAACATATTATATTAGAGAAATTGAATAGCAAATTGAATCGAATTGAAACAAAACCAATTCCCTAAAATTTTTCCATTGTTTCCTATCTTCAGAGATTCATTAAATCATGGTGGCTCTTAAATTTATGTATGCACTATGACTGTTAGAATGACAACCTAAGAAACAAAATGCTAGAAATGCATTAAATCTATTCCTACATGATGATTGAATTATATGATATTCTGTAAATGATAATGAAGATATGATAATGGATATGATACTAAATTATATAATGCAAATGCTATATAAAAACTACTATGATAATGGAAATGTAGCTAATAACTAAGCCATGATTTCTAAACTAAAATGCTTCTAAACTGCTAATTGCTAAATGCTCTAAATGCTTAAAGTGCTCTGATGTAATTTCTATAGAGTAAGATTGCTCAAAGATGAGATCCCAAATGTTGGAGAATGATGTTGTATTTATAGGATTTCCAAGGCATATTGTGATGTGGCAGCAACCAATGGTCAGGATTTCAGCTGGGGAGATCAAGGGTGGAGGATGAAGAAGTTAGAGGGTATCATGGAGAGTGTTCCCTTTAATATAACATAGTGCCAAGTGTGAGAGAGAATAAAATGATGGAGAGATCCAAGTGTCCAAGGTTGTTTCAGAAATTGTTGAAGATAATTCCAATTTAAATATTAAGGATATTTAAATTCATGAGACACTTGATGAGGTGGCAAGAAGAAAGTGTTGTAGACATGTGACTAAATTTGAATTTTGGACTTATTCAAACTTAGTAAGAAAATATTAATTAAATAAAACAAACTATTTGAATTTGTTTATTTAATTAAAATTAGAGGAATGTGATTTAAGATAAGAAGAATTAGAAAATGTGAACTATATAAATAAATTTAGAATTTATTTATAAGTAGATGAAATAAGAGGTTAATTAATTAAATACATTGTATTTAATCAATTAATTATTCTGACATATCTTTAAAAATATTTTTAAATATTTTTTTTTATATTTTTTAAAAATCTGTTTAAAAATTCTTAATTTTTCATAATATTTTTAACTTTCAAATTTTTATAAATTTATTTTTAAATTAAATATTAATAAGTTCTTTAAAATGATATTTTAATTTTTTTATATTTAATTATATTATTGGTTAATATTTAATTTAATATTATTTTTGGTATTAATTATAGTAAGAGCAACATATACATATAGAGAACGATACTATTGCTTGTCAGGACATACTATTACATAATACCACATTTTTATAAACTATTATTCAATATCAACTACTACATGGATAATTACATATTGTGCCTGATTTTTCCATCTGTTAACCATCTTCACTCTGTCTTGTTGAGAGTCACCCTGGGAGTCTTCCAGATACTGCCACTGTGGGCTTGCCCTGTGTATCACCTATGTGGTCCAAAACTGAGTCCTTGTTGGTGCTATCGTTTCTGACAAAAAACCATATAGCCATCTAAACTGTAATGTACACCCATATCATACTCTAGTTACCAATGCCACAAAGGTACTCCTGAACCAAAATTGAAGCTTTCCACCTTCTTAAGCAACTGATCCCTCACTACCACCTAGGTGTTTCATACCCAAAAGAGCCTTAGCTTCCTCAATCTTTTCTTGTGTAAAGTCTCCAGGCCTAAAAATTGATGGAGGGTTTTCTAACTGAGCCTCCCTTGCCATTCTTTCATTGAAATCCTTTTGGAATATTTCCAAGGCTTGGAGAAATTTTTTTGAGCTTGGTTAACCAACCTGCCAAGTGTGACTGAACCTGACATCCCTCAAGTTTATTTGTAGCACACTGTCCTCCAAAAGCTTGAGAAATTTGAAATTTGTAACCTTCACAGTCATAGTAACCTACAAAGCAATGTTATGAAGGGTGAGTCTTCGTGAAGACTTAGTAAGTTCCCTCAAATTCCCTTTAAAACTTTCATCATTCTGGGCTATCCAAATATGCCATAGTATTTTAGTTGAAAAAATGACCAAAACAATGTTTGTTCCTTGCCAAACTTATTTCTATTGAATAAAATGACTCTATCCATTCTGAGAGAACCATTAATATTCCATATATCCAATTTATTGCAACATAGTTTCCGGATTTCTTTTGCAAAAATATAATCAAAGAATATGTGCTTTATTGTCTCTGGTACTTTGCATAGTTTGCAAGTTTTAGTCTCATTTGATTTTTTTTTGTAAGCCAACATGTGAAATAACAATAAACATCTGAAGCATGCCTTTTTTGGTTCTATTTTTTAGACTAGTTGTTTGAAAATATTTTTGACTATTCATTATCATTAAGGTTTACATTCCACTTCTTGTTCAAGAACTCATAAATACCCTATTGCTTAGTGAGAGTTTTATAGATAGTTTTTGCATTGAGATTGATGATATTGGACCCATTCGTCCACAAAAATTCTTTGAATTTCTCAAGGTTGAATTTTCCATTGAATGACCATTCCAAGCTACTACACGCCTCTCTAACAATAGAGTAGGTTCTCCAATGTGTATCTAGTATGTGATATTCAATTTTCAACTGGTTCCACTCTTTTAGCAAGTCATTATTGAGGATGTCTACAAAACATTTGATTCCTTTACTATTCCAACTCTTTGCTAAACAACCCTATAGCATAGCCAAGGGTTTATACATGTGCTTAATATTCCACCAAACAAATCTATGAGTGTACAAGGTGCTGCCCTAAAAGTATTGAGTGTTACTTATGTGTGCCTTGACATGTTCCCATGCTTTCCAAATACTTCTAAAAACCACTGACCCTTCAGGGGATATAGGGTAATGACAACTAAGAAGGTCACTTAGGGGGAGGTTCTTCCAACTTTTTCCATGCTTGGTAGTAGCTCTTTGTATGTTACTTTCGATTAACAGTTTCCATGGTTCATTCCTAGTCAAGGCCTTGAAGATCCATTTGGTAGCTAGGGCTATGTCTTGGAATCTCGGGTCTTTAAGCCCAAGTCCCCCTTCCTCTTTTCTTACAAAACACCAGCCCCAATTAATTGCACACCTCTTCTTATTACCCTTCCAATTTAACCAAAGAAATATTTGAATCCTTTTTTGGATTTCCTCTACTTGATAGCTACTAAATAGCCATACTGAGGCAAAATAAAGGCTGTAGGAAGACAAGTTTTTTTAGAAAATTTGAACCCTCCCAACAATTGAGAGGTAGTGCACGTTCCATTTTTCAATCTTCTTCTCAATCCTATTCTTGATCTAGTTCGACATCTCTTATAGATTCAAGCATATAGAAAATGGTATGCCCAAATACCTAACCTGCTTGTTCGATCCTCCCCACTAAATTCCAAATTTGTTTGCCCACTCTGGAGGGTTGTCTTGCCACCCTAGTGGGATTGATTTGGAAAGAGAGACCTTAGCACCAAAGGCTTCAAAAAAGGTGTTTAATTTTTGCATTAAATTGGAGACATTATCTTCTTCCAGCAGGGGGAATAGAGCTATATCATTGGCAAATTGAACATTCACCAATTCCTCATTATTAGGAAGAGTTATACACTTAACCCTTGGTGAGGGTTCATTAGATCTGAGAATGTAATATAAGGAATTTGAAGCAATTACAAATAGTGCAAGAGCCAATGGGCAACCTTGTCTAATTGATCTCTCTAGTGAAAATTCTTCAATAAGTGAACCATTCACATCAACCTAGGCTACTGCATACTTGAACAGTGTGACTGTCATATTGCAATTTAAGTTTGTGGGAAGCCAAAAGCCTCGATGGTTAGCCTAATGAAAGACCATTCCACTCTGTCATATTCCTTTTTGAATTCCAAGAGAAGGATAACAACCTTTTTATTAGAGACCCTTCCCCATTCTAGAGCCTCCCAATTGGTGATGAGGTTCTCCAAGATGTATCTACCCTTGATGAATCCAGTTTGGGTTGGATTGATGAGCTTGGGAAATATGCCAGTCAACCTTCTAGCCAAGACTTGGCCAAAATTTTATGACACATTTAGTAGGGCTATAGGCCTCCAATTCCTTATTTGAGTCTTGTCACCTTCCTTTGGGAGTAGCTTTATAATGCCTTTTTTTATGTCGCTCCCTAGGGAACCCACCTCCAAGGCCTCCTTGTATACTAGAAAAAGGTCCTCTACAATCCACCCCTTAAATGCCTTATAAAATTCTACTGGAAGTCCATCAACCCCTAGGGACTTATCATTCCGTAGTGACGCTATTGCCTTTTTTTATCTCATCTTTAGACACTTCATGACCTAGCTCCACCACATCTTCCCCATCTAGTTTCTTGGGGATGAAAAATTTATGATTAACCTTCTTGCAAGCTCACAATCTTTCTCACCAATTTTAGAGGAAAAAAGGTTCTTGTAAAACCTGAAAAACTAGTTCTTAATCACATCTTGGTCACACACTACTCCTTCATCCACCTAGATTTGTTCAATGTGTTCTTTCAAGTTTTTTCCCTGATGAGTTTGAAAAATAATTTAGAACCCTTGTCTCCTTTTGCAAGCCAATTGACCTTGGATTTGATTTTGATCCCCTAAAATCTCTTATTTTGAAGCCTTCTCAAAGAGTCTTTGGAAAGAATCAGTTTTCTTCCCAAGTCCTCATTACTAGGGTCCTTCTGAAGCCCAAACTCAACCTTCAACAGGTCCTCCTAAAGAAGGCCTTCCTCTCTTATGTTGTCATTGGCTTTCTTTTTTCTGATACTCTAGAATAAAATTTCCCATCCTTTCACATTTAGGTTCCATCTCTCTATGGCACAAGTTTTTATGCATGTATTTGTTTCATATTCTGAGAGTTTGGATGACATATGTGTAGTCCTTATCTTGGAGTAGGCTGGTGTTGAGGAGGAAGCTCCCGCACATTCTTTTTAATTCCCTTGGTCCCTTCCTAAGAATGATCCTTATTTTGATGGGGTGATGGTCAAATAGAGTGTAGGGGTGAACTTCAATCTTATAACTATCCCTGAGAGAATTAGGAAGCAAGTATTCCATGTTTATATAGAATATTTCTAGCCTACAATATATCCTTTAGTTCTCTTTTTGAGAATTACACCATGTGTACCATATGCTTAGGAAGTCTTTTTTCTATCCCTCCATAGAATCAATTAGTTTGAGCTTACTCGTCATCTTTGACCAGTAGTATTTTTCATTACCTTTCCATTCCATGTCAATTCCCCTAAATTTATCATCTTGGTTCTCTATCATATTGAAATCCCCTCTAAGTATCTAGGGGATGTTATCCAAATCACACACCCATTTCCATAGACTAATTCTATCTCCATGCTCATTTGGAGCATAAATTGAGCAAATTCCAAAGGACAGGTCACCCATTTTTAGAGTTACCCATACAACTCTATTGCAAGGGGAGAAACCATGTTTAGTAATATACTGTGCCCAATTTTTTGGAAATAATAACAGAGGCCCCCATTCCCTTCTCATGATTGGTAACAAAGTGAGTTGACTCCCTCCAAATGAAATTGAGGCTTGTTTCTAGCATGAAGCTTGTAGCTTTTATTTCTTGAAGCAAGGCAACATCCTTTTCCTTGCATTGATTAAGGAACCTTCTAACAATTTACTTTCTATCTGGGGATTCCAATACCCTTACATTCCATCAGATACAATTAAGGGCCATTAGAATCAGGGTTTCAACCAGGTTCCTTTTCAGGCCTAAAGCTCTCAAGCACTTTGGTACCTTATACTCTACTTCCATCCTTTTGGGAAATGGGCTTGCAATGACTACACTAAGTTTCTTCCTCTTTTGTTTGGAGAGTAGCTTAGGTTACCTTTTCCTTCTGGGTTTAATGTTTCTATCCATTTCCTTGGCTTTCCCCTTGGTCTACAAGAAAAATCTGGTTTATCCTCCCCCTCAGAGACACCCTTAGATGTTGGTTCCCCTATAGCGTTTGAAGGTTCAGTGGTCCCAAAGGGTCTATTTGGATCAACATTGGTTAGTAGAATTCTATTCTCAACCTCTTTTTGATCAGAGGGAGCACTTTTTGTTACAAGAGCTTCATCTTTCCCCTAAGAACCAATCTCATTCCCACCTAAAGCCAACCCTGCACCATTGGTGCTCTGATTGCAATCACCTTTGTGGCCATTTCCTTCTATAGACTGGTTTGAAACTAGCTCATTAGTGATGCTAGAGTGGATATAACTAGGCATTAGATTGTTTTCCAAGGCACTCACCATATATTTTACTTTGCAAGGTCTTTCTTCTAACTATTTCATTTTGTTAGGATCTTCTTTAAAAAGTCTAAAATCTTTTAGAATATAATTTTGATTGTTAAGAGTAGGTTTCTCTCCTATCCCAACTCTAGAGGTATTACTTATCTTATCCAATGCCAGTTGTTGGGCATTCTTTTTTCCTCCTTTATCATGTGGTTTGTTTAAACTGGGATCAACTTCCCTTATTTTAGGCTTCCCTTTGGTTAGGGCTAGCCCATCGCAGTCGAGTCTTTTAGGGTTTAAAATGTTTCCATCATGCTCGGTGGTGGAGGGATCTCCTTCACCAATAGTAGTATTACAAGCCAACAACAAATGTACTTCCATCGAGGGCTTATCAACTAGATCTTCCCTTTTTTCATACTCTTGAGTTTCCATTTCCATACTCTCAAAGTTTCTCTCTAAATCAAATTCAGATTCTTGAGAGTTTCAAAGAAATCCTCATCTTCAAATGAGCCTACATCCATGTCATTGAACCAAGTTTCTGACATGTCTTTCAAAATTTCAACCCTAATGTTGTCACTGGTAATATTTTGGGTAGGTGTTTCATCCCAACCCCCGACGCTTTCACCATCTAAATCTCTTGTATTCCTCACACCAAGGTCAAAATTGTTACTGGGGATGTCGCCCCATGACAATAGAAAATTTATCTTCAAAATTATTTGAAACTTTGAATGAATAGTTAGGGTTCTAGGCTACACCCTTTGACACTAGTTTTTCCTTTTCCCTCGATTAAGGATTATTTTTTCCTTTGTTAATTAGGGGACAATTTCTCATAATATGACTTACCTGTCTACAAAGATAACATGCATTTAGACCCCCTTAGTATTTTGAGGTTGCACAAGACATCCCCAGTGTTGAGTTTCAATAGAAGGGTGTCTGGAAAGTCTACTATTGTCAAGATTGAAACCAACAACCTTGCATCCGCATGGGGTGGAGCAGATTTTTTATTATCCATCCTTAATATTTTTCCATAGGACTCAATCGGAAGGGTAATGAAGGCCAATATTCTCGGTGGGATGTTTTTTATTGTCCTCCATCTAGGGCTCAACAGACCCAAAACTTCATCATTGAGGGCTTCTGGTGACCATGCCATAGCCCTAAAAATGTTGTTTCTGATGTTCCAAAATTGTTTGTCTAGGATTTTCTTTTACATTTCATGGTTCTTTAGAAAAATCACATATCCATTTTGAATCATTCTACAATATGAAAAGAAAATCCTAAGTTTTTTCCTACAAATGTTAGCAAGCCATTCATCCATAAATTTTTGTGTTGGGACCCTATCAATGTCCATGACGATAAAAAAGATTCCTAAATTTTTTAACTTAGAATCTTGCACACATAAATCCTTCACCAAATTATCATTAGGAACCATGATGTCAATTTTTGGGGAGCCAAGAGGGCCCTTACCTCTTTCTCATCCCCCATCTTCACCGCTCCCTCCTTACAAAACAAACCTAGTGCCGATAGGAAGCACAGTCTCTTCATCCGCCATAATATCTCGAAAGGATTTGGGTTGTGAATGCCCTTCCGCACTAGAAAAAATCCCTTTATAAGCACCATCAGGGGGTTTGTATCCCCACTCATATTTCCTCAAGCTACAAACTCCTTCACATGGGCAAGGCCAAGGAACTGTAGGCTTTCACACAAGGGAAGGAATAACTGAGAGTTATTCCAAACTACCACACAGAGGAATCTGTGGAGGAGAACAAAGCCTCCCCCACTCACACAAGCTGAGCATCAATCAAACCCTAAGTTGCAGAGCCTCTTATTTTCTTCTTTTTTCTAAAAACTTACCATTTAATATTATTTAAAAAAATAAGTAATACAAAATAATAAATAAATTTTCATAATTTCTATTTTTTCCCAAAAAAAAATATTACAAATTATTAATGTTAATATTAATTTATAATATATATTATTTTTTTCATCCAAATGTATATCAATGTTTCATGCATCTCTATTGCAAATTATATATATTTTTTACTTATTGAAATTTAAAATTGAATTTTATGTTATATTGATATGTTTTTTTGTTTGTATTCTTAGGGAATGGATAACTTGGATGAAATAATGGAAAAAATAGATCTAACAAATGAGTTAGATGATTACACACCAATCAATATGATAGACTTAACAAGTGATGGTGATGAGTATACACCAAACATTCTTGCTTCAAATACCTCCTCTGAACAATTGATTAGATCTAATGATTCATTCGATCCACTCGATATTGGAGAAACCCATGTCAAGGCAGTTGCAAACAACATTTCAAGTCAAACTATTGAGTTGTTTGCAACTCAAACTATCAAGCTATAGTAGTTTCTTCGTACTGCTAGCTTACACATAAATAGCATCAGAGAGGGAGATGTAGTTGCAATGAACCGGGCAATGGAGAATATTCATACTATGTGTGACAAAGCTACATGCTTCAATGATTTAATAATATAGTTAGGATACTATGAATATTATGCTAGGCATGATATTCATGGTTAAAAAATTTATATGTATACAAAAATAAAGAAGATGACATATTATTAATTCAAGGTGTTTATCATCCAATAAAAAATGAAAATTTAACAAATTGCTTTTATATTTATAGAGAATATAATTTTTAAAACTAAACAACTATCTTTCTTGAGTATTTGATATATTTTGATTCGATTATATATATTTTATTTTTGTTTTCAAAATCCTTTTACTATTTGTGTTATGGTTAGGGTTAGGCCTATGGTTTGAGTTAGGGTTATGAGAAATAGAGTTATAGTAGGGTTTAGGGTTTAGGGTTTACAATTAGGTTTATAGTTACAATTATGGTTTGGAATGAAGATGGAATTATGATTAGGTTTTACACTTATAGTTAGAAATTTAGTTTGGGTTAGGGTATTTAAAATTATAATTATAATCCCAAGTTTTATCATAAACCAATCAATTTATAAAATAACTATGTTAAATTATTTTATCATATTAGAATTTTTTTATGAAATAAACAACATATATGCATAATTTTTTAATTATATTCTCACATAATTTAAACTATTATATGCAACATTTGAGTAATCGGTCAACCTAAAAAGAACTTTGAATTTGAAGAACAAAAAAGGAATACCAAAGACAATATCACTATGACTATTAGAGACGATGAAAGGAAGAAATATTACAGTAAGTTTTAAGGCTCAATATCATCTTGAGAATGGGAACACTTGAAATAGGAACTTGTAGCAATTGAAAAAAACCATAGAAGAATATAGGGCATCACAAGAAATATTACGATAAATTCTAGGGTTCACTGCCAACTTGTGAATGGGCGCAATAACTCTTCATCACCTTTTAAATTGTTGAAAAAAATATTGACTAAAGCCATTTGATTTTTATGGATACAATGATGATGAGTTCATGATTTATTATAAGAATCATATTAATATTAGTGTAAATAATATTAAGAATTATATTTAAATTCAACATTAATTGCCTCAGATATTAAGCACAAAAAATATTGACTGAAGCCATTTGTTTTTTATGGATACAATGATGATGAGTTCATGATTTATTATAAGAATCATATTAATATTAGTGTAAATAATATTAAGAATCGTATTTAAATTCAACATTAATTGTGTGAGATATTAAACACACTTTTGGAGCTACTTCAAATGAAGGCATTTATTTATTTTATTCAAAGGGGGTAAATTTTTTATTGATATCAAGAAATTAACCTTACAAAGGAATCAGGGAACCAACAAGCTCCCAAGAAAAGAAAACACCAGAACACCCAACCAAGACAAAACTGCCACCCACATAGCCACAATCACCTTAGCCATCCAAATCATCGGCAATGACCCTCTGTAATTCATGAAAATAATCAGGGGATAACTTCCCTCAACCCTCAATCTTCCAATCATCATCATGCTCCAAATCCCACTTGGCCAAACAATCAACAACCCTATTCCATTTGCATGGAATGTGGGCAAAAGACACCACCTCCATCATAGAGCACACCTACAAAATCTGTTGAACAACCAAAGTGAGATGTCCAACTAACACCATTCACCTTTTTCTTATTTAGCAAATTGACAATGACCTGAGTTGGATTCACAAATAATCTTATTCCAACCCAAAGCACAAGCACGCTCAATAGCCCAAAGAATCACCAACCCCTCCATAAGGTTATTAGAATGTTTCCCTTTATGAATAAAGAACAAGAAAATAACTAAGCCAGAATAGTCTCAACCAACTCCACTAATACCAACAGGCCCGGGATTACCCCTAGAGGAACTATCAGTATTGATCTTTAAGATATCCTCTGGAGGGAGCAACCATCTTCCAACCCTTTAAACCTTATTTTTAGCCTGCCTACTTCTTTTGACACAAGCAGATTTAGAAGTCAATCCATGTAAGCCCAGTCTAACCACAATCTCATCATTCCTCCTTTCCAAAGGATACACCACTTCACATTTAGGTTCCACCATCTCCTGAATCATACCAAAAATTCTACGCCAAACCTGTTGAACCATCAACCTATCCCCACGAAAAATCCTATGATTCCTTTCTAGCCAAATTTTCCAAAGGATGAAGGTAGGGCCAATGCTCCACATAATTTGGAGGAAAGAGGCAAGAGTAGGATGTCTTTCCATACTGCTCTATAACTCAATAAGGGAAGAAGCTTGAACACAAGGATTTTAACAAACACCCCACCATAAATTCCAAAACAACATGGAAAAAGAACAATGAAAAAATAAGTGGGAAGAATCCTCCTCACTACAACCACATAGAACACAAACAAAGGGGCCCTGGAATCTCCGCTTCCAAAGATTATCCCAATTCAAACATCTATTCCAAGCTAGAGTCCACACAAATCAATTACACTTTGGCCAAGAAAACTTATTCCACACAAGTTTCCACCAAGGAACCTCCACCCCACCAAACTTACAAGCCAACAACTCCTGATACCCACCAGCCATAATGAAAGCACCCTTAGGATCGGGGCTCTAAGCAAGAATATCTTTATCCCTAAGGGAGCTACATTATCTACCAACCAAAATATTTTGAAGCTCAGCACAGTCCTCCTCTAAACCAACAATAGGCCAATCACAAGGAGCCTTCCACCTAGTCACCTTCATTTTTCCATAGGGATAAGAGGTCTTAAAATTGATCACCCTTGACCAACCAACCTCCAAGAAGCGCTGGAATAGATTAAAAAAATTAGGATACTGGATCAAAATGGGGGGAAAACTATCCCAAGAATCAAACCAAAAGAGAGCCTCAGCCCCCCTATTACATATCTAGAACAAGCCCTCCTTGATCAATGCAACTCCTTTCTTAAGCGTTCCCAAAATCACATAACCTTTCCCCACCAGAGGATGTTGAGGAATCTCCTCCTTTGGAACCCATCAAAGGTACTTGTGAGAGAGAATCCTGGACTAGATATGATCTTGCTCTAAACTCCACCTCCAATAAGGCTTTCAAACCAACACCAACCCAAAAAAAGTTGATTGCCACAATCCAAGACCCCTAAACTACTTCAGACTACACACAATATCCCACTTCACAAGGATCCATTTAGAAGAAGACGAAATTCCTGCCCATAAGAATTGTCTAGCCAAAGAGTCCAAATCCTTAACAAACCCAACCATAGCCACCTAGAGCATACATCTATAGGTGGGAAGATCCTGCACCATAGATTTAAGTAGCTGAACTCAACCAACAAAGGACAACCATCTATGAGTCCAATGATTAACCTTCACATGAAACTTATCAAGAATATTCTTCTGAGACTCCCTAGGAAGACTCCCAGAGGAGATAGGAATGCCAAGATAAATTAAAGGGAGAGAACCAATCTAAAACCTCCAGATACGAGCAATCCTATGTTGAATAAGCCATGGAGTATTGAAGGAAAAAATGAAAGATTCATCTTCATTGATCATTTGACCAAAAGAAACAAGATAAATATCCAAAGCCTTGTGCAAATGTGTGGCTTCTCTGACCTTAGCCATACCCATCAAAGTAGTATCATCCATAAATTACAAGTGATACTAAGGAGGCAAACCATTTCCCCACACCCATCCCTGAATAAGACCCAGCTCCACATTACGCTTCACCACTCTCCCAAACCTTCAACAAGAAGAATACATAAATAAGGAAAGAGAGGATCCCCCTGACGAAGGAATCTAGAAGCACCAAAAAGAGAAGAAGGTTCACCATTTATCAACATCAAGAAAGAAGTAGAAGTAACACAACACATAGCCCACTGGACCCACTCCTTAGAAAAACCAAAGGAAATAAGGATTTTGCGCAAGAAGGACCACTTAACTCTATCCTCTAAATTGATGAACATAGCCTTATATTTAGGAGACGCCATAGAATGAATAGTTTTAGTAGCAATGACCACCCCATCCAAAATTTTTTGATCCACAACAAAACCACTTTGTTCCTCAGAGATAAGCCATCTAAGCCATCACTTTAGCCTTTCAGCAATCAGCTTGGAAATGATTTTATAAACCACATTACAAAGGGAAATAGGTAAAAATTGACTCAGCTGATCCGCCCCCTCAAATTTGGGAATGAGAGAAAGGAAAGTGGAGTTCAAATCCTGCAACATCTACTTATTCCTCTGAGACTCATGAACCACCTCCAATAACTCTAGCTTAATGATATCTGAAAATTCCTAAAAGAACTCAATTAGAAATCCATTAGGGCCCAGGGCTTTCCCTTTCTTCATCTAGAAAACATTAACCTCCAATTCATCCAATGAAATGTAGCCTAAAAGATGCTCATTCATCTCCTTAGTAACCAAAGAGGGGATACAAGACAAAACATAGTTTTCTTCTGCCACAACATCTCGAGAATCCTCTCTAAATAAGGAAGAAAAGTACTACGATGCTTCTCTGGACATTTCATGCAAAAAAGATAAATTCTCACCCCTATCATTCACAAGAAAAGGAATAGAATTACCACGTCTCTTGGATTTCATCGAGTTTAAGAAGAATGCAATGTATTTGTCTCCCTCTTGTAACCATTCGACACGAGCCTTTTGTTTCCAAAAAATTTCCTTGCGTAACTCACACTCTCCCAAAGCTTTTAAAGCCCAATAGAATTACCATGTCTCTTGGCTTTCATAGAGTTGAAGAAGAATACAATGTTTTTGTCTCCCTCTTGTAACCATTCAACATGAGCCTTTTTTTCCAAAAAATTCCCTCACATAGCTCACACTCTTCCAAAGCTTTTAAAGACCTCGGCTCCTCCCTAAGTAAATCCTATGAAAGACCAAACTCCCTTATCTCTCGGGTAGTGAAATCCAAGTCGACTTGAGCAGCAATCTTAGCATGAAAAATATTTCTAAAACACTGCATGTTCCACTGTTTGAGCTGATACATCACATATTGTAGTAGTTTGGAAAAAGAATACATAGCAATACTATGAGCAAGTCTACCCTTCTACCACCATTTAGCCACATACTCTTGCAAAGAAGGATCTCTTAACCACATAAGTTGGAACTTGAAAGAGGGGGACCAAACACCATGAGTCAAAGTAGCAGATAATTTAATAGGCCAATGATCTAAGCCCCTCTAGTCCAAAATCTCTGAACAAGTAGACCACAATCCATCAATCTAGAAGTAGGAGACCAAGACATGATCAAGTCCCTCTGTAATATAATTCTCCCCCAACCTCTTATTATTCCAAGTAAACTGACCATTATGGGGGTTGACGTCAACAAGGTTCAAGGTAGAGATGTTATCACGAAGTAGGAAAGCAAAGGGATCCAACCTCACAATACCACCTTTCTTCTCATCCAACTCAATAATGGAATTGAAATCACCAACAATAATCCAAGGGAAAAAGGAGCAAGGCTTCGAATAAAATTGATATGAGAACACAAGAGCTACTTACCAGGAAAATTAGTAGGCGCATAAATATTTGAAAGAAGAATAGTTTCCCCCATCTCTAGACTTAAAGCAACCATGAAGATGGAAGACTTAGAGGACATCCACCAAAGAGGATGAATCTTGAATGGATACCACAAGCAAGCAACACCCCCAACATTACCATAAGCCCCAATACACGAGAATTCACCTGAACCCTAAAGCTTAGGCAACAAACCAACCATACTCTCAATAGACAGTTTAGTCTCCTATAAAAAAGAACATCATGAGAATGAATTCTCACAAAATCACGAAAATTTTTTTGTTGAGGGCCACTGTTTAAGCCCCTTACATTCCAGGACAGGATGATCATTTCAAAGGGTTAGAAAAATGAGAGTCTAGAGTCTTAATAGATCCTAACTCCACCAAAGTCTCCCCCATCATCTTAATTTTCTCTAAGTCCTTCTTTCTTCCAACCCTGGAAGACTTCTCAACAACCCCTTTTCTTTGGTCTTTCTAAAGAAGGCCCAATGAAGGAGAAGCCTTCTTACCTTTTTATCAGATCAAATCCCACTTTCACCAATGGATTAGAAATCTCTCCCTCCCCCATCTTCACATCCATAGGAGTCTTAGATCTTCAAGAAGCTACCTATTAGAGTTATCATGCATTAGCTAATAATTAATTAATATTTAATTGATTATTAGTCTAATTTATTCTCATGCACTTAAGCTAAACTTAGGAGTGCTTTAATTCTTTTATTAGTTGAGATAATATTAGATCATTTTTTCTCATCTCAAGTGATGTTAATACTTGTCATGATTTGATCCATTTCTCATTTAGGGTTATTCTCTTATAAATAAGCACTCAACCCTCATTGTAATTATCTTGAGCTTTCATATCTTCTTGAGAGTCTCTTGCTTATGTTGTTTTTTCTTTTTGAGGAATATTGCATATATTGTTTGCAAATCTCAGTTCTCATTTTGGAGACTTTGATGAGCCATATCTTTTGCATCCGGACACATTTTTGGGTGCCATTTTTTTAAATTTTCATGTACATAATGGTGCTACCAATTTCCTCTTTTTCTATTAGAGAATTGTATTTTGAGCATGTATTACTTTTTGAGACATTGTGGGCTCCCATTGTATGCACTTGTTATTATGCAAACACACTGAAATATAGTATCTTTGTATTTCACATGATTATTGGGATATTGCACATCACTTTGTACCTTATTATACTCACACTATGCTATAAAGTGCCATGGGGGGTTTGATGTTTTTCCTTTGTTTGCAATCATACTTTTGTCAAGTAAGTGTTCCTTCGATGACAACAACCTCATGTGTGTGTGCCTTTTTTTTGCACACCCTTTATATGTGTTGGTACTTTCTTGTTTGCACGTTCAAATGTTTCTAATTCTTCTACATGTGCTCCTTTTTGGCATTCAGTTTTAGTGTACTTGTCATGCCTCTCCCTTTTTAGCATTATGGGGGCATTTCTACTGTTGGTGCTAATATTTCTTTGGGTGAACCACGTTAAATATTTGTGTTATGATTTATTCTGTGAATGTTTTAGTTTCTCTATTTTTGTTAATTAAAAGCTGCATTTAAATTGTTAGATCTACCATCTCTAACCCCTAACAAGTGGTATCAGAGCGAGTTGTGTTTCGATTATCGTCTGTAGGAAAGATCTCACGGTTGAGTGGGAGTCTCACAGTTGAGTGGGAGCAATGGCAGACGAGGGTAAGAAGGTTGAGAAGTTTAATGGGCAGAACTATCAGTTATGGAAGATGCAGATGGAGGACTATCTCTATTAGAAGGATTTATGGCGGCCATTGGAAGGGAAAACCAAGAAACCTGCAGCAATGTCAGATGAGGACTGGGAGATCTTGGATAGAAAGGCTCTTGGTAGTGTTCGTTTGTGCCTAGCACAAACAGTGGCGTTCAATATTACGAAAGCAAAGACAACTCAAGAGTTGATGGAAACCTTGGAAAAGTTATATGAAAAGCCTTCCGCTTCGAATAAGGTATTTCTTATGAAGCGTTTATTTAATATGAAAATGGTAGAAGGTGGGTCAGTTACTGATCATTTGAATGAGTTTAATACAGTCACTAGTCAATTAACTTCTGTAAAAGTAAACTTTGATGAAGAAGTTAGGGCTATTTTGATTCTGTGTTCTTTTCCTGAAAGATAGAATAGCTTGGTAATGGTTGTTAGAAATTATGTTTACGGTTTGAATACATTGAAATTTGATGATGTTGTTGGTGTTATTTTGGCGAGGAAATCCGTGGGAAAAGCTACGGTGGAACATCCACATCGGCTGATGTTTTGAATCTCAGAAAGCGAGGGAGAACAAAGGAGAGGAAACAATTATAAAGGATGGGAAGTCCGCGAGGAAAATCAAGGACAAAAGGTCTCAATCTAGAGACAAGAGGATTCTGAATGCTTGTGGTAGCCGGGTCATCGAGAAGAAAGATTGTGGGTCTCGAAAAATAAAAGGAGGCAGAAGGAAGGAAGTAAAGAGGCAAATGTGGTAAGTAATAAATCTGATGAGGATGCTTTGATTCTTTCCCTTGATAATGCTGATGATTCTTGGGTGTTAGATTCAGGGGCTTCATTTCATGCTACCCCCCATAGAAGTTATTTTCTTGATTATGTCCAAGGGGATTTTGGGCTGGTTTATTTAGGAGATAACAAACCTTGTCAGATTGTTGGAAAGGGAAGAATCAAGATTAAGTTGCAGAATGGGAATCATTGGCTACTACGTGAGGTAAGGCATGTTCCAAAGTTAAGCAGAAATTTAATTTCAGCGGGGCAACTAGATGATGAAGGTTGTGTTGTTACTTTTAGTGATAAAAACTGGAAGGTCACAAAAGGTGCCTTAGTAGTAGCAAAAGGTGTGAAAGTAGGCACCTTATATCTTTGTACAGGTCATACTGTTCCTTCTACTTTAATTATTACAGAAAAGAGTCAATGTTCAGGAATAGTTGTTGTAGTTAAGCAGGTAGAAGATCATACAGTTGTTGTGGACTCTAAATCAGCACCGTGGCATAATAGACTTGGGCATATGAGTGCAAAAGGTATGAAAGTACTTCATTCAAATAATGTTTTACCAGGTCTAAAATGTGTTAATATATGGATTTTTGTGAAAGTTGTGTGTATGGAAAACAAAGAGAGTAAGTTTTCTCAGGATGGGAAGCAAAAGAAAGATGAGAAATTGGAGCTTGTGCATCTGACATTATGGGGACCAGCACCGGTATCTTCTCTCGGTGGCTCTGCGTATTATGTTACATTCATTGATGATGCAACTAGAAAGGTATGGATTTATTTCCTTAGGCGAGAAATCTGAAGTATTTGAAACTTTTAAAAATGGAGAAGCTTGGTTGAGAATGAGACGGGAAAAAGGTTAAAATGTCTCAGATCTGATAATGGTGGTGAGTATTGCAGTAAAGATTTTGAAGATTATTGTTCCTCTAATGGTATTCGTAGGCGGAAAATGGTTCCAAGGACTCCACAGGAAAATGGAGTGGCTGAGCGCATGAATAGGACAATAATGGAGTGTGCACGGACTATGAGATTGCATGTTGAGCTGCCTTTAAAAATATGGGCAGAGACTGTAAACACTGTTGTTTATCTAATTAATAGAGGTCCTTCTAATCCTTTGGGTTGTGGTATTCCAGAGGAAGCATGGAAAGGTAAGAAGGTGAGTTATTCTTTTCTCAAAACCTTCGGTTGTGAAGCATTTGCACATGTTGATTCTGAAAATAGAACCAAGCTTGATGCAAAATCAAAGAAATGCCAGCTGTTGGATATGGCATTGATGAATTTGGTTATAGGCTTTGGGATTTTGAAAATCGAAAATTGTGAGAAGCAGGGATGTCATATTCAATGAGAAAGTGTTGTACAAAGATCTGTTTCTTCAGCATGAGAAGAAAGGAAAAGATTATGTAGTGTTGGATGATACTCCAAACAATGATGTTTCAGTGGTTCCTCATGCTGGACAACAACAGCTGCAACAAATACCACAAACTCCTGTTAGACGATCTTCAAGGTTAAGTAGACCTCCAGAAAGATTCTCTCCCTCTTTGTATACTATTCTATTAACTGATGCTGGTGAACCAGAATATTATGATGAAGCTATGCAGGTGGATACCAAGGTTCAGTGGGAGCATGGAATGAAAGAAGAAATGGACTCCTTGCTGAAAAATCAGACTTGGTATTTATGCAAGTTGCCTGCAGGTAAAAAGGCTTTACCAAACAAATGGATTTATAGGCTGAAAGAGGAGGATGGAGGTAAGAAAAGATTTAAAGCCATATTAGTTGTAAAGGGATTTGCACAGAAAAAGGGTATTGATTTTGATGAGATTTTTTCTCTGTTGTTAAAATGACTTCTATTAGTATTGTTTTAGAAATGCAACTCTTGAAGATTTTGCATTTAGAACAACTTGATGTTAAAGCTTGACCTTTCTCCATGGTGATTTGGAAGAGGAAATTTATATGGAACATACAAGGATTTGAAGTCAAAGGTAAGGAGAAACTAGTGTGCAGATTGAAGAAAAGCTTATGTGGCTTGAAGCAAGCACCTCGACAATAGTATTTGAAATTTGACAGTTTTATGGCTGAGCAAGGCTACAACAGGTGTAATTCTGACCATTGTGTTTATTTTAAGAGGTTGGATAATGACAACTACATTATTTTATGTTTATATGTTGATGACATGCTTGTAGCTGGGTCTAACATGGATCACATCAGTGAGCTAAAACAACAGTTAGCAAGGTCTTTTGCTATGAAGGATTTGGGGGCAGCAAAACAAATCCTTGGTATGAAAATTTGTAAAAGATAGGAAAAGCAAAATTTGTTTTCTCCAAGCTAATTATGTTGAAAGGTGTTGCGGCGATTTCATGGAGAATGCAAAAGCTGTCGTACACCTTTGCTACCTAGTCATGTCAAATTGACTAAGG